>VYXC01012077.1:219588-426143 GCA_013397175.1 Platysteira castanea | reverse complement strand
CCCCCCACCTCAAAGCTATGTAATTTGCAATACTAGAGATGTCACAGATGACTGACTAGAGATAGCTATTGTCAATTGAGGGCACATATATATGAATACTCAATATAAAGGACCCAAACTAAAGTCTGAGACCAAAGCACTTCCAAAATTAATTCCAGAATCCGGAACCAGAATTTACATAAAATTTTTTATCTTTCCAAGAAAAGGGTGAAAGAGGTCCCAGGCACCACTTACACATGCACAGTTCTGTGTTCCATTTAATAGAATCCATTCTCAATGCAAAAGCAGTGAGGATTTTCTGAAGAGTCGGACTTGTTATACATTCTCCAGACATCTAGGTTTGTGTTTCCCATGGGCTGGCAGGAATGCCCTTGTCAGATTAGTCACTGAAACCCTTACCTTATGAGTACAAGCTTAAAACATCGAATATATGAACAACTCAGAGTATTCAAGTATGAATCATAAGAATCAAGCTGTATATTTGTATTCCTGTTTATCATTATGTAGAACTGCAGAACAGGTAAGATTTATTTTTAAGTATGCGTGTGCTTGTGCATTTTATTTGTTAAAGAATTGCACTTACCATGTAAAAATTGCACTTAATTCCCAACATCTAAAAAACCCCCTAACTACATCTACCATAGCCAAGTTTGTGTCTATGTGGATCCTCTTTTTCAGTGAGTAACATGAGTAGCAGTTTGCAGGACAGACATTGCAGATAAATTTTGCACAAAATGCTAGCAGTGAAAACAGTCAGTAATATTCCTGGTTTAAGATGAACCTACATTAAAGCAATAGATCATGACTTCTAAATGATTCAAGCAGCCTTCAATTTGTGAGAAACTCTCCTACATTACTTTTCCTCCTTCTTAAACCTGTTTTCTTCTCTCCGTATTCTGTTCCTGTAACCTGTCAAAAATATGCTGAAACCCATTACTTTGTTACTCAACTCTCTACAGAAATTGATACTGTCAGTTCATTTTTATCTATATAAGTAATTATTTCTTTGGTGTCGTATGTCAATCTATTGAATACAGTTTTTTATATTTGCATATTTCATTTGATTTTTAATACAGTCATTTGATGTATTTGTGACAAGTTCTCTACTCCTGTCCAAGTTCCATTTACTTTAATGAACAGATCAGTTTGCCAGTTGCCTCCATGAGTAAATTTGGATCTTTGGTTGTTATAATTTATTACATTTCTTTCTTTAACTCCATCATCAATGTGACCATAGGAACAAAATTTCTGTTTGTTAGGGAAATAAAGATATAGGAACATGTCTGAGGTTTCGTTTGAAAAGCAGTAGCAAACTGGATGAGGAAGCTCTCTTCTGAAACCCAATCTATGTTTATATTTTAGTATCAGAACATTAACGAGGAATTATGTTGAAGTAGCCTACATTAGTCCTTCAGGCAGTATAGACATAATTGAGTTAATCAGGTAGTTAGCCAGAGAAGTGATAAAACACCACAAGCAAGGATTCTGTGTGAAAGAAGAGACTGGTAGTCATATTAAAAATATATATATATATTATTAATTTTCAAAAGTGAGCACTTAATGAGTATAATATAGAAAACACTCCGTGACCAAGCCTCCTGCTAACGTCCAGGTTAAGGTCTGCAACAAAAATAATCTCACCTGTACCAGCCATAGGCCTTTTTTACAGATTACCCACCACATGTAGTTAATAATAATTAGATGAGGTCGTCTTCCCAGACTCAACCCTCCCATCGTGAGCAAAGCTCGGTTTTAGCAAGCACCCAGGACCACCCGGAGAGAGGGCAGCGCACGGCCCCGACTCCCCTGCACTTGTCCCGACACTCGCGCGTGTTTTCCCAAGAACCGACCCCAGCTTGAAGGCGATGGCACTGGAGGTAAGGTGCAGACGTGCGGTGGCATCCCTGCCCTCCGAGCGAGCAGTGATTTTTTGGCATCCTGCGACCCCTAGTGAGAGCCGGGGCGGGCGGGAGGGCAGCGGCCGGCCCTGCCCCCGCCCCGGGCCGCCAGCGCCGGCGGGCTCCCGCCAGGCACCGGCGATTTCCAGGTCGCGGGCAAAACATCTCCCATGGGATTTCCGTTTCCCCCGTTAACTGACTGAAAGCTACTATAAAAACATAATAACGCGCTGCCTTTGGTTGCGTCGAAACAATGCGCTGATTGTGTTTTAACTTCACAGAAAGCTGCTGTAAACTCTCAAGGCAGTGGAGGGAGAGGCGAGAGACAGCACTCATCTTCTACATACCACCCCAGGAAGGAAAGAAAGAAAGAAAGCAAACTGCCGGCTCCACTTCTACTTAATTATCTGCATGTAAGGCCTAAGCCTTTGCAAATAGCGACGATCAGTAGGGAAACGGTATCTGTTTACCCGCTGGTGTTAGGAAAACACTGGTGAGAAGTTAGTCTCACAGCATGCAAACTTGCAAGCTAAGCTTTTTGCTGTTGTCATCATGCTCAGATCCACCAGAACAATGGAGTTTAAAACAGTGATTGGTTCTGTTTTAAACGCATGAATTAAAAGCTGAAAATGTAAACATGCAATTATTGAAGAGGAAAGGGTCTTTCTTAACTTGGTTCAGTTCCCTCAACTAAGATCAAGCTGGTATTCATTTATGTGCATCAGAATGTGTGTTGGAATATACAGACAATGGTACATATCAAACTGTTCTCTGTACATAGACATACTGTACACACAATTGTAGGGCCACAGCAACAGTATGAAAGGGGGGAGTCTGCTGTTTTAATTCCTGCAGTTAATGAATAAAACACGCAAACAATTCTACCTAATGCTAAAAATAAACATGCCAGAACTTTTAACAGTGTGATTATCCAATAGAAATTATAATACACATAATATCACTTTTTCAGTGGAAAGATCGTGACAATCTAACTGGGGAAACACAGTTATCTATCAGATTAAAAGATTCCAGGATAAGAAATGTACCTGGTTTTCAAAGACACATATTAATCTCTTGTGATATATTCATTTCCAAAGAAGCAGTAGAGGCCTCAGGGGGTGGTGGGGAGAGGGGATTTATTCAGCCTTTTACATCAAAATAATTATGGCTTGCCTTTAATGAATAGTATCATCTTCTGATCTGTAGCTTTCTTAACCCCCTAAACTCAAATTCAAGTCTTCTAGTCAGTCTTCCTAGAAGTTTTCATCTAGTTTGGTTTCATACAACCAAAACCAAAAGTTAAAGATCTTCAGCAGTTCAGATTTAAAAGCCTACTTTGAACTCACTCAAATGATTTTCTTTGAGAGTTGAAATTCTCACAGATGTTTGAAATTCTCCCAGAGGTTTGCATAATGGGAGAATGGATAATATGAATGTTAGACAAGCCTGCAACGGCCATCTCCTATTTTTCCAAAGTTTCTTTTACATGGCTTAGTGCCTCCTATCCATTGCTCACTTTGCTAAATCACCACTTCAAGCAACATACTGTCAAGCCTATAAATTGCCTCTGAGAAAATGACTAGTGTGGAGAATTCATTGTTAGTTATACTTCTTTTATGTATTTAAAACACCTATCTATTATATACTTCAAAGGAAAGAAAGCAGTTCACCTTTCTGCAGCAGTATGGTGAATATCACAGCTTGCATAACCCACAATAGTATATTAGCGAACAAATAGCCAGTAAAAGAGCTGTCTCCCTTCTACAAAATCTCTCCTCAATCTGCTGGGCTAATTTTTCTTTAACTGTGCCCCACATATGGGCAACCTTTTACACAGAAGTTTTCGTAGGCCTGTTTGGCTGAGCAGAGAGGCTGCAAACCCTGTAAATACCAATATAATCCTCTTGTGTCATGCTGAGGGAGGGGAGGGCACTCTATCAGAGGCAGCAAACCTGATTCTGAGCAGCAATGCACATCAGGCTGATGGCTTGATTCAAGGCTGTAGGGTCCTTCACTGCTGCATGAATCAATTTTTTAAAAACATTTTTATGCAATTGGAAGTGTACATTACTAGAAGTAAATTATATATATTTAAAGGATATAGTTTATGTCCAGATTTATGTATCTTATTTAACAAAGACTGACCTAAGCAGAAAATAAAGATTTATTTTTTCTTAACCGTTATAAGCTTCCTATAAGTCATTTGTTTTTTAACCAAATAATTCTAGAAATTCTCACAAAAAATGTAAATTGTAAGTTGATATTTACATACATTCTCTGTAGGTGTCAGCATTGCTTTATATTGTCATAGAGAACTGTATTTTTTTCTTCTCAAAGAAAGAAGACATGCAGACTTGTCATTTTCCACATGAAAGTCAACTTTTATGCTGCCAGTTCATCTTTTACCACCTATGTCAGACTAAAATATTCACTACTATCTTGCATATATGCAACTGAAGTAAACGTACAGCAAAAACCTAGTGTTTTCCTATGCACCCATTTGAAGTTTTAAAACTTTTTTATTGTAGTTATTTTTCAGATATCAACCGTATAGATGTAAACACACGGTTCACGTAACCTTTGCAAATGTTTCTCAAATGTTGCAAGAAGCAGCAGTTCAGTTTGCTAAATAAACTGTGAATCTACCTTCTTTACACAGACAGTAAACTGGACCCAAAAAAGTTCTTTTAATTTTCTAGTGGAATTCTCAGAAAGCCATTATAGGGCAAGTATTATTTAATACTTTCATTCATAAACTTATCATACAAAAGAAAATCTACCACTGAGATCTGTTGATAATACATTATTGAGATGAATTATCCATGCAGAAGAGAATTGTACTACCATACTAGAAGTGAATGACCTTGGGAGCCAAAGTAATCGTAATTGGATGAAAATGAATTGTACGAAGTGCAAGGTCATAAATAAAGCACAACAACAAGAATTGTTTCTGGGATCTCAGGCATAAAGAGTGATTGAAGAATGATATTAATTAAACAGTCAAACAAAATTATTATCAACCTCCTATACCCATGAAAGAGAAACACAATCCAAGCATCTACGAGGCAAGATATTTTCAATTAAAATAAAAGAAACATTGATGACATTATTACAAGCTCAAATATATATGAATATTGCTTGAAATGGTGCATATAATCCTGACCACTCTTTTTATCAAAGGAACAGAGAGCCTCTTTTCCAGGAGGCTATTAAGAGAGCACTTCAAAATCATTTGAAGGGATATGTTAGCTTCCTATAAGAGCAGTGGCAAACAAATCACCTACACAAGAAAAAAATCAACACAAGAGAAAAAAAAATCTCCAAACTGCTCAAGAATGACATTAAATCCGGTACAGAGTCTGACATCACTGCCCAGAAGGAATAATAAAGGAAGAAATCCCGTCTACTTTTCAAAGGGAGCTCAGATGAGAACATATGACCTGTCTGCTTGGTCTAAGAATGTGACGGAATCTGTGTCCCAGGGAGGCCTGAGCAGCCCAATATTTCATTTGCATTACGGGTTTGAACTTGGTGTTACACCATCATCTATTGACAGTCAAGTGCTACTTATAGCCATTGATTGTGGGCAGTCTCAGTTGGTCTAAGCGAAATGGAACAGATGAGAGTTTGTGGGGTTTTTGCAGTGGTAGTCTCAGAATCTATTTAGACTGGAATTATCCTTCTTCACTACAACTGAAAAGCACCTTGGTTACAGAGATTTCTCAGCACTGGCTGGCTCACAACCAATATTTTTGAATTAGGGGATTTAATTTAGATGAGGATTTCACACTGGGCATTTACTTAATCGCAAGTTTTACCTATGTATTTCCGTAACACACACATCCTTTTAGAAAAGGTTGCTTTTAAACATTTGTTTATATATACCTTTTTGACTTCTCTTCCCTCCTCCCACCATGCCTCTAATAAATTTGTCCATAAAACTGTAGAGCTACACTGACTTATTTTTAGGTCATCTCAAAAGTACTTAGAAGCTCCTATTAATGGCACAGCAGAATGCTGAGTTTTCTATAACTCTGTGGCTGCAGAATCTTGTCTCTATCACAGATTTGCCCTTGGGCCGCAGCATAAACAAAGAGAGTATTTATAGCCCTTCTCATACAGAGATTTGATCATTCAAAAAGAAGGCAATGAATTGCTCAGTACTTTCTATATCCCCAGGCTAAGTACTAATATTAGTGTTAAGGAAAAGCTGATGTCACCTGGTCTGTCACAGTATCTGCATTTGTACATCTCTGGATAACAATGGGCCAAAAAAGTTAACTATTATTTTTGAATTAATTTATTTCAACACAGTCCCATTGTCATGACAGATTTAGAAATACTGGCCTCCACCTGAATTACATCAGATTGCTATAGCTGATACAGGATATAGGAAAAATCAAAGTAACACTTCTCAGAGTTCATCCAAAGAAAGTTTTAAGGAAACAGATGGCTCTGACCATTTGGAAATGGCCCATAGCTATTACTCTTAATAAGAGAAGCTGGAGATGAGGTAGACAACCCTTTTTTTTTTGGGTTTTTTTTTCAGGCTGTAATTTGATTCTAACATAAGGTTGAGAAGATTATTGGAAAATTCAAAGCTTTTTGTACTGTAAGGCAGGAACTCAACAGAATAAGCTCTATGACTTAACTGGGCTTCTCAAAGTCATTCTCTACTCTCTAAATCCGATATCCTTGTTTTGGAGAAGTTTGATTTAAGCTACATCTTATAGTGTGGCACACAGCAGAGCTTTGCTTTATTGAGAATACCCCTGGCTGGAAGCCTCACTTACTCAGCTGGATTGACTCCTCTGTGGCTCAGGCTACTTGTGCTGCAGTGTCAGAGATATTCCTCTCTCCCTCTATGCTGAGTACACACACTTCCATGCTCACAATCACAGCCACATCCGGACCCTCCTCAGCCCTGGAACATTCTCATAAAGCTCAGTCTTTATTATCCTGAACTAAGGTTGATTGCTGTAGATAAAAACTTAAGTAAAAACATCCGATATAAGTTCATGATTTTGCCTAGCTTCTATGATGAATAACTACCTTAAAAGCAAGATAACCTTTTATGACTTTAAAATATATTAGAATCCAGCAGAACCATCAAATTGATCTCACTTTTTGTTACCTTTTCCTTTATTGTTGCTGTAAAGCCAAAATCCAAATTCTTACTATTAAAAAAAAAAAAAAAAAAAGAGTTAAACATTCAAATCCTTAAAACAAACTGCTAAAATGCAGAGTAATGACAAATTGGATAAATGCTCACATGCAAGGAAATATTTTTAGACTACTAATGTATTGCCATGTACATTACATTTTGTCACGTAACAGGTGAAGAGAAAATGGGAGTGTTGTTAAGTGATCAATCACTTAGAAAATAAGAATAAAATTTTAGGAATCTCAGGTTGTTTTCCCACTGTAAAACAATAAAGTGATTTTCAGTTCAGTTACTTCAAAGCATGAGAACTAGAAACGAATAATATCTTAGAAAGGTGGGAATCCCCTCATGAGCTGTGACATAGAGGTCCTGTTTGTATTGCTGAAAGCAATCAGATAGAGTTTGAAGATGTCAGAGATAAGGAGGAAAGAATAATTTTTTATCTTACGATACTACGATTTGAAGAAAAATCATATTCAAATTTTAGCAATAATTCATCTGAGCAGTCCGGAGCTTGCAGTCCAACTTTTAAATGCAGTGTGGGTCCTACTCTTTATTGATTAGGCCCTTCCTAAGTAAAACCTTGTTACACAGCAACAGAGGCCAACTGGATTACTTCTATTTTGTTCTAGAATGAGAAAAAAATAATTCTGACCACATCATTGCAGCACTGGCTAAATTGATGTCTAAAAGTAGGTGTTGAAATGGAAAGGGTAATCACAGTGAGATACACGGAAAACAGACTATGCAAATTGAATACTTGGAAGCTGGTACATCAGTTTCACTTTGGTTGTGATTTTAAAAAAATCCCTTACAATGGAAAGAAACTAGATTATTTCAAAACTTGTAAAAGAAAACAAGTCCTTTGCAGAGAGTTTGCAGCTACTGTAGTAGGATATAGATCTGAGTGTCAAAGATAAATACACACTGTCATAATAAATTAGGAAACCTGTAATTAATATGTTCGGTACTTTGCACTAGTCTTTCACATCCATATATACCAAAGACTAACTTACTCCTAGTGACTTTTTCTAGTTTTCTATTTAACAGTTGACTAAATGTTAGATATGTGTATACAGATAACTGTTATTAATACATAGAATAGCCTATAATGAGTGTAGAATATGATGGATTGAAAGCACAAGATACATTTATACAACTCCCTTGAAAAGCAACTTTTAATGTGATTGCACACTACGTTTTCCCTGAAGTGCAAGAATGAACAGTAATCGCTGGATTCAAAACTTGGTTTCATATTGGTAGTACAGAATGTGGACCCATGCCCTCAGATTTCTCAGGAAATTAGGTGTTTAGCTTTTTCTTTCCCAAAACAGTACCTCACAGGAACTTTTTGGCAAAGACAGTGGCAGAAACTCATTCTCTAGGCCAACATACAGTTTCCACAGCTACAAGACCATCCTTTCTTTTCTTGACATCCCAACTCATTCGAAACACATATCCCAACTTCCTCAACAAAACTGAGATGAGTCCTGCAAACAACAGACTCTTTCACTGTGTTGTGCTGATTCATTCCAAGCACTGTTCATCCTGCACACTGAATGAGCCATTCCTGTGGGAAAACAAAGGATGAGATCATGTAATTAAAGACTATCTCATAATGTACACAGGGATTGAACTATAATGGCCTCAACAGTCTTAATTCTATTTCTTAACTCTTGAATGACTAAGAAGTTTTTGTTTTATAAATCAATAGTTATGAGCAAAGACATTTAAAAATAACCAAAAACTCCAANAAAAAAAAAAAAAAATAGCCACGTGGAACCATACCAACTACTGCTTTATGGTAGGCAAGGAGAATTACCAGTGGATCCAACTGGAGTAGAAAACAACAACACTGCTCCTTTTGTTGAACATTCTGTTCTCAAATTGCCTATCCATTAATGTTTATATGTTTTCCAGAGATGTTTCAATTTTAATGAAATTCTGGCAGATTAAACTATTTTCAAATCCTGCCTTCTGATTCCCACCAGGTCACAGGCTTGCTTACTCCAGAAGGATGCTGATGAAACCGTTCATATTCCCCAGGACTACCTGACCAATACAGAGACCCTACAGACCTTCTCTGTTCTCTGTCATTTCTCTTCTGAGTGCTCTGTCAAGTTGGACACAGAATGGTCATTCCGTTCTGAAGAAAATTTAAGTTTTTATAGGGATTCTAATTTAAAGGCATTAAGTTTCTGAATCTCTCCTAAAATGGATGTTATTCTCGCCTCCCCCAGCACAAGTCTCTGGTACATGTACAGCTCATTTTGAAGCTGAAAGCCTGAAACTCAGGCACTCATTATTCTTTGACCATTCCCAGGAGCTGGATCTTCTGCAAGCCCTGACAGCCATCCCACAGCAAGAGATTATTTTGAAAAAACATCCCTCCTCCCTGAAATTCTAGATCTGGAAAGCACTTTGTTTTGAAGCTGCAGAGAAACAGATTTCAGATGCTCACGCCTCATGCTTTCTGCCTCAGCACACCAGTCCTCCAGTGGTTAGTGCTGCCAGGCAGCAGCACATGCAGTGCTGCTCTGCAAGGGGGACAGTCCAAGAGCCCAGGGCAATCCCAGCACAGGCCTGGTACAGTCCCACAGCACATCAACACCATGGGCACTGGAAATAGAGCCCATCCAGGCACTCCAGTAGGGAGCAGATGGAGACAAGACTTGAGTTAAGGCTGCAGCATGAAACAGAAGGGATAGATCTAGCAAACAGACTACCCGCAACGCAAGTCCAAGGTCCAGCAAGGGAAACAGGGATGGATGGACAGACAGATAGAGCCAGCACAGCTCTAGAAGGGATTGAAGGCTCAGGTCTGAGCTTTAACGGAGCTCCAGGGCCTGTAGGCAGAGGGTGTGTGGGTGGGGGTCCCAGATGAGGCTGCTCAGGGACTGTAATGCCTATTAGTGCACTCAGGGCATGAAGAATGTTATGTTCAGTGCTGGGGTTAAAACTAGGAATAAAAGGGTCTTCAGAGCCTCAGCATGTTCACTGTTTGCAGCCTTCAGTGGAGGGTGGGAGCTTCTATGAATAATTCCCATTTGTTCTTTTTTTCCCATATTCATCTGAGGCTTTGTGGCTAATATTGCTTATTTAAAGGATTTACTCTTCCTCTCTTTCTTTAGTTATATTTTGACTTATATTGGCTTCATTTGTTTGAAGCCATATCCTTCCTTTCTCTGTTCTTTTTGTTTGTCTCCTTTGTTCATATTTTATATTTGTTGAAATGTAAACTTATGGGGACTGCAGTGTTGAATGAGTTCCTCAACTCTAGTTGAACTCCTTAATGTTGGGAACAGAAGTTAATGGAGCATAAAGGACGTAAAAACTTTTGTTCCTCACTCCTGGAGGTTTTTCCATCATATGTGCTTGGAACTCCACTTCCAAGAACTATTTCTAAGTTTTTCTAGGGTGAAGAACCAGTAATGAGTAGTACAACAACATAAAAAAACCAGTGTGGCACTGATGGTGAAAATTGTTCCATAATTAATTGAACCTTAGGGCATGTTAGAGTGCTGTTTCATGAGTTTTGCCAGACCACCTTTTTTTAAGATTTCACACCAGAAAGTACCATCCTTTATTTGATAATTTCTGACACAAAAGATAGCAGGTCATAATCTCAGTTGTGTTTTGTTTCCTTTTCCCTGTTTAAGAACCAAAAACTGCCGGCAGAGCAGACAGGAAACTCTCAGTGTGGAAGAATATCACCAGGCTTATTGATGCCATGCAAGACCGGACTTCAGATGCACTGAGCGTTCAGAGCAGTACAGATACATTGTGAGAATCAAACAGTTACACCAAAAATCTGTGTTTACCTGTTATAACAAGAAATTGCACCCAGCAACACAGTTGATGCACATCATCTTAGGGTAACGGGTATAGCACCAGGGCACTCTGCTGACTTCACCCCTGCTGTTACTGGCTGATCTCTCCCAGTACAGTCAGATGCAGACAGTCATGAACTAGTTCATGACACTCACTCTCTGACCAAGCATCGCGCAAGATTTTATTGTCCCAAAATTCTTCAGAGATTCAGAAGCTGACCCTCTCAACCTCTCCATGAAGCCCATCCAAGCAGGATTTACAAGCTTAGACACGGTTCCCTGCTAACATGGTCTAAATGCTTTACAGACCACAGAGTGAACAAAGTGGTGTCATGACTTATGTGCTTATACTTGGACAGCTATCCAAATGCTAGAAAATCCAACTTTAATTAAGTTGTTAAAACAAGCTGTTAGAGATGCAGGATTTGACTGCTTACATAAAATAAATTATGCTGGTTAGATAAGTATGCTTATCATAGTGTTTTTACATATCTTCATTATTCCAGTGGACTGTTTCCAATCTAGTAACATATTTCTATATATTTTCACTAAAGCCCAAGATACAGAGCAAAGCACTCTGGGCTTCCTAAGTGAGAAGTTGATCAAAATTCATAAACATGCATTTAGTAATTCATTCAGCCAGTGCTAAATGAAACCCTTTATATAGACTTTTCAAAAACATTCAGCATGTGAGGTTAGTTCATTAATGTGGTGTAGCAGATTGGGAGCAGCCAAGATTTGGCCTAGAGCAAGAATGATCAGCTTCATTACTGCTGGTTTTACTAAAAGATCCTTCTGATGATACAAAGTAGAACAAAAACATCTAAAGAACAGCTATTTTCCTGGTCCTCTTTCTGGTGCACAGGCTGTTCTTGGGAGAATTTTGAACTATAATTCTAGTTAAAAAAGCACTCACACAAACTCAAATGAAATACAATACTGAAGCAGTTCAAACATTTAATTATGCATAAAGCAGAGAATATATTTTGATGATGAATAAATCAGAATGAAATGGGGTGGAGGGTTTGGAGGAAAGTAAAATTGCCTTGTTAGTAGCAGTTCCAGAGGAGGGCCATGAATACGATCAGACGACTGGAGCACACACCTACCCTGTGAAGAAATGCTGAGCGACATGGAGAAGAAAAGGCTCCAAAGCTTACATGTCAGATGGAGACTTTTTACCAGGGCCTGCAGTGACAACACAAGGGGCAAGAGATTTAAACTGAAAGAAGGTATATTTAGATCGGTTATAAGGATGAAATGTTTTACAGTGGAGGTGGTGAGGCACTGGAACAGGTTGCTCAGAGAAGTTGTGGATGCCCCACCCACCCCTGGAAGTATCCAAGGCCAGGCTGGATTGGACTTTGAGCAACCTGGTCTAGTGGAAGCTGTCCCTGTCCATTGCAGGGGGGGTTGGAACAAGACGATCTTTAAGGGCCCTTCCTACCCCAACCGTTCTGTGATTTTGGATTCTACTCTCATGACTCATCTTTAAGCATATGAGATTTTAACTTATGGTCATGCTTGTTTATATACTTCGACAATTACAAAAACATTTAATTCACCACTTCAACTCATCTTATGCATTTAAATTAATGAAACAATTTTCTTTACTATTATAAATACATTTTAAATGTACACAAATTACAAGCTCCTCCTTCTGAAGTCAATCAATAGTTAGCAAATGGTTATATGAACTTTGAAATGCAACTCTGGGATATTTGCACATTTGAATTACAGAAAATTCTAGTATGTACAAACAGAACAGATAAAATTATGTTTTAGATATTGAAACGTAGTCTGCTAAATATAAATAGCAACAAGCAACTGACTTTTGACTAAAATGTAGCAATTGCTTTATGTTCAGGTACTGAGTTTGAACTGCTAAGACAGCTTCAGCAAGACAATAAAAAAGCAGGATTTAAACAAATCACCAGTTTTCATGGCTGTGTTTTGATGCAAAATCCATGTTAGAATAAAAAATAAACAGTATTTTATTCCATTTTACTTGATAAAAGACTTGGGAAAAAAGCAGTATCCTAGCAACTAGACATCAGAACTTTTCAGTGCAAACACCTCGACCCTTTGCTGCATCAAGCGATAAAAAGAGAATAATAAAATTCCCAACTTGCAATAAATCCTAACATCAAACCTCTAAATAAAATAGCTCAACAAGACACAGCAGATTTGAGCTCATTTTTTTTTCTCTTAGAAGTAAATGCTGAGACAACTTCCATTATACAGTTCTGTGATTGATAAGGCCAGATAGTTCTGCATTCTTGTCCATTTAGGTCTCTAACTGTTAATCTCTAAAACCTTACTGTATCAGGTTTCTTTTGGTGACTTTTATTTCATATCCAACAACTATCTTTTTCTGGACTTGTTCCTCCTGTTTAATACAAGCTGTCAAAAGCCCTGGTTGTGGTCCTTTCCTCAATCTGCTCCACCCTAAAACAACACAAACTGTCATTAATACATGAGGATACTTGATAAGTATCAGGGAGTACAGATCCCTGGAACATCTAAAGAAAGTTCCAGAAGTGGGCCACAGGTCACAAACCAATAAACTACAAAACCATTGTATAAAGCCAGCTGTATAATAAAAGTACATTCATTTAATGTCTCTTCCACGCTTTCAAAGCACTTACTGATCAGACCAAACGAAACCCTATCTCTAGCTTTATCATATGCTATTGATGCCTGTTTCTAGAAGACCATCAAAATTGCTGTTAGCTCTGCAAACACTACAAACACTTTTTTTGGGTCTTGTATGATATGCACTCATACCGCTATTATTTTGGGTACTTCCTGTCTTGGTTTTATTCTGCTGCCATAAGCTGGAGAACAATAAAGTGATCTGGATGAAGAGGCTGACACCCGGATGTATTTCACCGGCACAGTAATCAATAGCAAGCAGAGCTTACAAGGAGAACATGGATCGAGATTTTTCCTCTTTTTTGTTTGAGCATGGATGAAGACCTGAATGTGCTGACCATCCTTTCCAGCAAAAGGCATGCTAAAACGTGGGCAGCATTTCCAGTAAATTCAAAACTCCTTGCTGACCCATTGTATAAAACAGAATACCCCAGAGGAAGTTAACTATAAACATATTGGTGCCTTTGCTCATGCAAAAGGGCACACGGATTGAGGGGGAGGGCAGGCTGAGGGAGAGAATCTGGGAAGGCCAAGGCCCAACTCCGCCAGTATTCGTGTCAGGCAACATCTTGCACATGACCCTCAGAAAGAAGGAGGGTTCAGCTTCTAGGTAGGTTTCTAGTTCAAATATCCCAGTGATTTGCCAGCCAAAACCCCTCTGTTGGGCCTTCTGCTCTACATGCTGGGACTTGGGCAGAGGTTAGTCGGGGAGAAGGCTCGCGCATCCGGAAATGGCTCTGGCTGTATCTGAGAGCCAAAGGTTACTCACAGCTCACGTGCTCGGTCACACTGACTTGGAAAAAGGCCCTTCTCTCCCAGTAGGATACTGCAACCATCAGGTTATCAGGCAGTTTCCATTCCTCTGCACACAGATACTCCACTGTGATTTAAAAAGTTCTACATTTACAAGAAGAGAAAGAGAAATGTACTACATAAAATTAACAACTCAGGCAAAATTGATAAAGAAAACTGAGAAGATCAACAAAGTATGTGTATTTGGCAATGACTAAAGCAAAAATAAAGTGTTTACTAGTGCGGGTAATTGAAAAGGCTTATTCTGTGCACTACTGTTTTCTATCTGGAAAAAAAGGATGAGATACTCTAAGGGAGATTGAACTATTTCAGAGTGGACTAGTTACTACAGAATATGTAAAAAAACCTTATGCTATCTAGAGTTAAATATTTTTAAATTCCACATAGGACTCCTAGAAGAGAATCTGAGAGAATTTCAACTGATTGTTTTTATTTTCTGACTGAGACTTTTTAATAACTTCAGTCAACGTCAGAAAACTGGAGCAGTACCAATATTCTTTTGCTGTTATTCAAAAGGTCACGCAAGATGAGCTAGGGAACAGAAGGACAAATGGTCTGACGTCAATCCAAACACACAGAGCTGAAACAGATAAGATGCTTCATTTTTATAAGGTATTATTCATACTATAACAACTATAGGATCATTCCTTCCATCAGCCTGATATCTTCCCAGGAGATCTCCAGTTCAAATTGCCAGGCAGCCCCAGGCTTGAGGCAGTTGCCTGGAAGGTGGGAAAACTTTCTTACCAGTTTGAGAGAGGAATGTGGGCCCTTTTCATGTACCCCAAGAAGGCATGCCAACACTCAGGCATACAGGAGAACCACCTTTCGCTTGAGCATCTCAAGCCAGCTTTCTTACGTGTGCAGTCAAAACAGTTTGGATGTTTCAGAAAATTTCATTATAACTGAAAATATTTGCCATATTGGATCCAATCTATGAGTTTGGATATATGAATAATAACTGATAACACCTGTTTCAGAAAACCCAGCCCTAAAATTGATCAGCAAAGGTTCATGCCATTATTATGGGTTTTCTTATTCAAAGTAACTTCTAAGAAAATTTTAATATGAAAATGTTCAAGTCCTTCCACACCCAAACCACGCAGTCGGTCTGCCCATCTCACCTTCAGGCACCTGTAGTATTGTTTAGTTACAGCACATCCTGCTTCCACGTTCATCAGCCATGGAAGAAAGTATAGATAAATCCATTTATGAGCGTGTCTGCACACACACGTACGCTACACACACCACCACAGCTTCTTTCTGCTACCTTATTCTTTGCCTTCCTTAGCTGTACAAATACAAGCAATGTAAGTACAGGTGCTTGGCAATCTAATTTAAGTAACTGGGTTTTTTTTGGAATTACACAAATTACATTACAGCTTTTCAATCTTATGTTACAGTAATACTATATTGAAATATATTGCAAATGAAATTATTGCTATTTATTTAATTCATGAAGTTCCAGACTGGCAGTGCACATAACAGAAGTGATCCAGGCTCAAAACCTAATTATGGAAAATGTTTTGAAAATTGAAAATTACTTAAATATTTTTAAGTCATTTTAAGTAATTCTATCACATTGTTTATCCAGTTACCTTAAAAGAATCACTTAATTATCCTGAAAAAAAGTAAAAGGCAAATTTTCTAGGAAAAAAGTCCCAGTAGCACTAACATCTGTGTCATCTCAAAATAAAATACATCTAACACTGACCAGTAGTTAATGTTATAGATGTGAAACTGTCCAGAGGTCCAGATCCATACTGTTCGCACTAATTCTATATAGAGCTCTGACAAGTCTGAAACTTGGGCTTCAGCTTTTGAGCTGAACTAGGTGTTTAAATGAATTTTCATAAGCCTCTAGGCTCTCAATTTGCCTTGAAATCAAAGAAACTTAGGGACATATCTAAACTTTGGGTGTACTTGGCCCTTTGTTGCATTTTTTAATACACAAGGGCAACACTTTTATAAGCACTTAAATAAGTTAGAATTATAAATCCCATGACTTTAAACCCAGATGGGAACCAAAACATTATGGGTTTTTGGCTTCTGAAAGGTCTTTCTATTCAAAGTAATTTCTGATTACAAGAACAGATCCTGCTGTTGGACTATAAGGTCATTGGTCCTTTATTTCAATTTATGCCTTCTAACTGTAAGGATCTGGACCTTTTCTTCTAAAAGAAACAAAAACTTTGTGTAAATTTGTGAACCTGAATGTGATTACAATCACCAAACTATTATACCTTATTTATGATCAAAACCAGTAGAAATAATAATAAAAAGTTACTTTATTTTAAACACACCTGAAAAAGTAACTCCAAGAGTTTTTATTGTCTTGTTAAAGTAATGATTTTCAGCCACTCTGTAGACATGAAACCTAGAAAACTGACAGAACTTCTTAATGAAAAATGTAGTATAAGGAAACAGATTGCTACTTATGTATGTACAATGTGAGATTTTGAATCTCCCACTTTAGGTCTCTCTTCAGCAATGTTTTCTCACTGCCTCCTGAAAGAAAAGTTTTCTAGTGCCACCAGAAAACAATGCCAAATAACTTCACTTTCCCTACCTCATAAGCAGAGCTGTCACTTTCCTTGGGGTGCAATTGTGCAGCCAATCCACCCAAAAGCAAAGCTACACCTGCAGACAGCTCCCACCACTGACAACGGGAACAGCAGTGGCGACTTAGGGTTTCTGGTCCCTGTAGGGAGCTATGTCACTGGTACCTGGCAGCCTCCTTGCATCAAAGCATAATTAGAAGTATCTCCAAGAAAAAAGAATTTTAAAGCAGCCCAACACCTATTCCTATCATTCCGTATGGCTTACTATTCCCCAGAAGCTGAGGAAACACTGCAATTGCTTTAAGTTGCGTCCCCTGGGTTCAACATCCATATCTCACATCTGCCCCGTCAGCAAGAACAGCAGACTCATAATTCCTATTTGCATCCCTCTATCCTCACTGTCTCTTTCCCTCTCTCCAGAGAGCCCATTTAATAGTGCAGGACTCCTTTGATCTCTGTATTCCCAGCTTGAACAAAACAGCTGTGTAACTTCGCAACTGTATCTCCTGTTCCTCCAAGAACCCAACCGCATCATTTTCCTGCCTCTCTTCTGAACATGTCTAGTCAGAGAAGATCAATACGTAAGACAGAATCACTTATAAGCTCATACACCATTACCACTTCCCCCCATAATCAATCCCAGAAGCAAAAGTCATGAAACCCTGAGACAGCACAGCAGAGAGAACCAGTTGTTAAAACCTCAGCTTCACTTTATATTAATGAGGCTTTCTGGCTTTGTTAACTTTGGCTGTAAAAGAACATTGTTATAAAAGAGCCTCTGAAATGTCCAGTCAGTGCCAATGCTTTGCACCTGTGTGCAAAACCTTTATCACATGCATATATTTCATAAAGATACGTCTGTGCACAATAAGAGAGTCTTTGGCACAGCTTTAAGTGAACCCTCAGATGGCTGGAAGAAGTCAGCAGGTGGTAGCTCTAAATGACTGACATCTATGATCATCTGTTTAAAATGTCTTTGGTAGGGAAGGATAAGAAAGAAAAGACTTGATGAGTATAGTGTCCTGCATTTGTTTGTTATTTGGAAGAAAAGTACCAGAAGTAAAGGGCTCATCTTCTGACCATCAGGTTGAAAATTTGCTACTTGGGGACAAAGTAAAACAAGAAAATAATTTAAAAAAGACCAGTTGCTGTATGTCACCAATTTGCTCTTTCTCTTTCAGACATCAGAATATTATTATTTTTGTGTGAATGGAATTTAATCATCATGACAATGTTAAGGTCTAGAAAGTAGTACGCATGCAAAATTTGTGAACATGGATATAATACAAACAGGATATTTATACATTGCTTTTAAACCATAAAAGTCCACTTTTGATACATATCCCTGTCTCCTATAGTCATTCATTTCCTACAAGAATTGTTTACTTAAAGTTCACTGTAAACCTCAAAAAAGCAGAGAAATGAGTTGAAATCTCTTCTGATTAAAATAATATTATTTTTAAAATGTTTTTTCTTCAAAGGAAAGATAAACAGTTTCCCAAATGAATTCCTTCCCTCCTACCAGCATCATGTACTAACTCCCACGGAGAATTAAACTCAGGACCTTCAGAACAGATGGCAAAGGCCTTATCTGCTTTCCTACCACAGCAGGAGGCAATATAGGTTTGCCTGACAATGCACTCACAATGAGAAAGAGGTTCACTGACCCCTCTCAATATACCTACATTCATGAAAAAAGCCCTTTATAAATTTAATCTACAGGTTTTGACTTTTGCAAGTTAATTTACAAAACCCGTGCCAAGTATTAAACCTGAGATACTAAAGAAACTCTTTTCATTTTAGTGCAATTCCAGCTGTAAAGTTTGTCAAATGTCTGGCACATTTTATTCTCTGTCTTTAATTAAAAGTCAGTTAATTTTCAGCATTTATTTTAATAACCTCAGTGTTCATTTTCTATGTATTTCACATCTTCCTTCCACATTTGTTCTGAAATTACACCACAGCTTTGACACTGCTTTGGCCTGTGCTATACAATGAGCTCATAGTGGTTTAGCAGACGAGTAAGCTCAGTTCTGGCACTGCATGAGCCCAACAACTCCTTTTGCTCCATCCAATTGTCAGCTGCCCACCTACAAAAGTCTTACAGCGAAAAAACAATAAAATATTTCCTGAAAACTATGAAAAATATGTAGACATCAGCCCAAAATCAGCTGCTTTCCTGAAGTCCTTTTCCTTTTCAACTAAGCAACCTCAACCTAGTTAATACTCAATTCCTGAATGTTTCAGCTTTTATTGGAATGCAACAGTCTCAAAGTTTGGCACTGTTTTGCATATTACTGTTTTAGTCAAGGTCATATTAAAAATTATTTTTAATTTTTAGTGGCTTGCAAAGGCAACAAAATTAAATTTAGGGTGATCTTTAAGCAAAAGCGAAAGAATTGATGAAAATATTTTGAAGTATTAGGGAGTAAAAATCAGTGCCTGATGGTAGCAGATCTGATGGCCATTGGGGTGCTGAAAGGTATGTTGGTGGGCTCCCTGTGGTTTCTTCTATAAAGGTATTTATTTACACAGTTTTCTTTTTTCCTAGGATCCTTGTTGGAACTCACAGGGAACTAGAAAGACCTACACCTTCTTTACAGGGAGAAGATAAAGAAAGACAAAATAAATTATTGAAATATTGACTCACTAATACTTCTAAACCCACTATTTTTGCTGTTTGGATTACAGCTATAGCGGCTGAGTTTTACAACACTTGTTCTAATTAACTCACACATGTTCTTTCACAGAATAACAATGGGACCATTCAGCTGTTTTCCAACAAATGAACAAAACTTGGAGGAATATATACGAATAGGTAAGAATGATTGTGATTATAATCTCCCCATATAAACATTGCCTTTGCATCAAAATAACTCTGTCCGTAGCTGGAAAGAGATGAAGGTCTTGTTTAGCTATAGAAATACTATTGTTCTACTTATGACCTAAATAGCTCAGAGTTCCCTGCAAGTACCCTGACTCCGTACCAAAATCATATCCACGTCTTCTTCCTACACTGCTGTTGTACTGACATATTCCTGCAGCAAGGAGCCCTGCCTTTGTTACATGTGATGGAATCCTCACAACTTACTTACACAGTCAGTGAGATTTCACTCTTCAGAAACTCTTAACTCTACCAAAATCTAAAGCATGTCCTAAAAGAGATTTCTGGAAGTTCCCTTTATCAAAGTTTTCAACGCTCAGGCATTCTTTAGAATCAGCAGATTAATTCTAGAGTTGATTAATATGGTTTTGTCCTGGTTTTCTTCAGTGCAGCACAGAGATGTCCAAAAAACTTTTAACTAAATACCTTGAAAATACTAAAAAGTTTAGCAAAATATCTTTAGGCAGCTGTTGCAGTCATCTCCCTCTAGAAAACTGTAGTGTTTCCACATTAGTCAAACACCTTGATCAGACTGAGCAAAGGCCTCTGGAAAACAGTTAAGAAAGCTGCTGAGAAAAGGAGGCTTTCAGCCCACATCTTACACTATTGCTTCTGGGAGAATATTTTCCACTGTTCAATGCCTGGGTGCAATCTGTGATGAAAGTAATAAGAAAGGGAAACAAAAAATGGAAAAAAAAGGGGAAAGAAAGGTAGAAGTTGAATTGGTATCATAAACAGCAGCCTGCCACATTTTTAGTTTTTCAAATATTTTTTAGAATATCTGTGATTATTTATAATGAATAACTTGGGGAAAAGAATTAGCATAGGCTAGCTACATGGTACATCTAGGACAAGCATAGTTATTTTTAGTTAAGACATAATTATTGTATCTTTCTATTTGGATGAATGTCCTCTTTGGTCTTTGAGTTAGTGTTTGGTCCACCCTAAATACTACAAGTACTTTCCTTTTAGTGAAGCTTCTATTGTGTTCTTCCACAATAGAAAGGAAATGGGGGAAGAATGAGAAAGAAGGCTGGCCACAAGGCTGACCACAATGAGACTGGCCATGCTCTCAGCTGGGACACTAACACTTAGAGATGGAAAACTTCTTGGCAAGGTTATTTCCCCTTGTGTAATTTCAAAATGGTAGTTCTTGAAGGTATCTATTAGAGGGAGTGATATTGAGAAAAAAAAGAGAAAATAATTTCACAAGTAATGAATCCCTACTTTCAAAGCATTCATGCATGTTCAGTATCAGAACAGTCAGACAACTCTTTAAAATCTTTAACCAATATTTTATAATACTCCTTAATTTTTGGCCCAGCATGCACAGATTTCATTTGACATTGCCAAATCCTGATTCTGTCTTTTCCTACCTCCAGCAGAGAAGAGCCTTAAGACTTACTTGCTTCCTTCTCTGAACATTATTTTCCCACTTCTTTTAAACATTAAGAAATTGTCTCAAATGATAAAGATTTGGTAATACAGATGAAAAAGTCCCATTAGAAAATGGTGCAGAATAGAAGGCAAGAATGAGTCTTCAGCTCTCTCAAAACTATGTATTCATCCTCATTGGTTTTTTTTTCTTATGATCAGAAACCAGCACAGGAAATCATCCACAGGTAATATATGCTCCCTGCAGCTAAATTAAACTTGCCTACACTTTTCATCTTTTCTTAATGCAGCAAAACTTTTACCAGAAAACATGTTCAGTAAATATATCTGTAAATATTCTTACAGCTCTGTAACATGAACATCTCCGCTGCCCTGCCTGGCGAGGGGTGCACTAGGGCCTGCATGGGTACAGCCTCACACGAGGGACCAGAGTCAGACAGTCAAGAGCACCAAGAGCAGGAAATTGCCTTTTTACAACCCATTGTTATCCCCCCATCGGCTTCTTCCAGGCAAAACAAGCAAATGAGCTACTTCAGGATTAGATCTGGTAGCATGGTGCAAGTAAAATTGCATTGCTGGTAACTGAGTTTTCCTCAGAAACATGTTCAAGGATGACAAGGAAGAAAAAGGAAGCGCATTGAGGCCAAGCACCAGTTTTGAACAGTTACACAGCTGACATCATGATATCTTCAAGGAAAAAATGGATTAGCCAGGAGGCTCTCCAGCATGCAGCAACAGGCCAGCTCTGTCTGCAATAAAGGCTTTGGAGCATCCACATCGCTAAGAAATGAAAATTATTTTAATGACAAATACATATTCCCTTTCACCTCCGGGCATAACAAAGGACGGCAAAAATGAAAAGGCTTATTTCCATTTTATAGTTTAAAAAAGTCATTTTATAAGTCCACATAACTGGAGGATACTAACACCCTGTGTGTAAAAGCATCTGAAATACAATTAAAACTAGTGCTAATTACTGTATAAATTGTGATTCTATCCTTATGACTGAAGGCACTCTATTGGAAACATTTCTGCTCCTTATCCACAAATTTTACAGGCATATCAGTTTTGCATGTTAAATTTTAGAACTTATAAAGAGAAACTGCATTAAATTAGTAACATGCCAAATATCTATATGCCTTTTTGATTATTTCCTGCTTAGTAAGGACAATATTTCTAGACCTTATAGTGTTTATTAAAAGTACTTTTACTTCAAATGGGATTCTCTTCCTTCCTTTTATCTACTTACATTATCAAAATGACATGAATTCAATAAAATTGACTTTTAATAGATATGTCTTATTATCTAAAAGCCTCAGAATCTGCTCATCTGTAAGGTATTTTTGGAAAATAAGAGGCTTCATCAGAGCCTGGCACAACTATCATCCAGGAAGCTACTCCTTTTGTATGTTCCATTCATTTAATAGAGAATAAATAAAATGTATCAAGCCAGCAGTGGCTGAATGGAACAAATGAAACATCTGCCTTTGTGACAGAACTATATTTTTAGAAGCTGTGTCTTCATCATTGTTTTCTGTGACCATAACAGACTTGGCTGAAAAAGGGAGAAGGATATGGATTGATCATCTCTAGGGTGATCAGCCAGGCCAGCCAACAAACCCCTTGGGGCTCTTGCTATATTTTTTAATTAGAAGGACACCAGTAACTATGTGGCATGGTTACTAGTTTTTTTCCTCCTCCTCTTCTAAGAATGGCAGTAAGGAGGTTTCTTTTAAGGACTCAGTCCCACAGAAATCAAAGACAAAGCAAAAATTTGATTTCCTTTTTCTGTCTTACTTTGTTTTCATGTGGATCACTGTGCTTATTCTCCAAGTATCTGAGAATGCCTGGGGATATAGGAATAGTAACTTTTTTCTTATCACAATATCTTTCCCTATCAAGTGAAGGTGAGAACTCATCTCCAATCAAGTTTTAAGAGAACAGAACATCATGTGTCCACAACAGACATAATTTTTCCCCCAGTTATATTTATAAATAGCCCCTGCTCCATGTATTAGAGAACTCCCTATAGATCAAATCCCTAACCAAGTATATGCCTCTGTCAGTTTTTCTCACAATTCTCCCCATAAGTGAGCAAGGTCTTTTTATTCTGTAAAGGAGAATCACTCTTCCACAGATGCTGCTATCTCAAAAGTTATGTAGATTATGGGCTGCACTGTCACTTTGAAAAACATGATATGTCAATTTCTTTCCCTTTTTGCTTTTTATCTCTGGTTCTTCTCACTCAGAGCTTGGATTAAAATGCAAGAGACTGTTTTCTTTGTGCTTAGATGTTTATTATTTCTTATCTATGTTACAGCTGCACAGACTATGCTCCTAAGTTAACAAGGTGGAAAATGGCCCCAGAGTTCTTCTTCCAAGGCCTTTTCAAGCCCAAGCTATCCAATTATATAATGCCGACAAATTTATTTTTACTTATAACCAACCCAATAATCTAATAACCTGAGTCCTGCACTGCGGACTTTTCCACCCAATCACAAACTTACCCAAATTTGTTAAGAACAAAGAAGAAGTACTCACCACCACCCTAATTCCTCAGTCTTGTTACCTATATATATTACTATATCCCAAAACCTAAAATTCTACATCTTTCACTCAGTGATCTAATGCACTTCTATTAACTACCCACCAACAATCTCAGTGCTATCACATAACTTTGGAAGCCTTTTCCAAGGCCTCAGGTCAAACGCCTTGTGCTTCTGAGGATCAGTGCTTGTCAGCACTGAAAGATTAAAATTCTCTGAATCGAGGGTTCCAACAGTGATTATCTGATCACCTGTATGCATTATCTGTAATCAAAAACTTCAAGAAATTAAGATCTCAGCTCTCATAGTTTATCAAAAAACTAAGTGAAATTTACCTCTGTTTTTGTGATTGTTTATTCCGTGAGCTTTAGCTTTTACTACCCAAAAGCAGTTTAGTGAAAACATTTTCCCCAAATCTGAACTACTTCATAATAGTCTTCATAAAGACTCCATAATAATACTGTGAGTTGCTCTACAATGCAACAGGTGACCAAATTATGCCAGGCCTTCATTTTGTATGGGCAACAGAAATGAATGTGTGACTCTCTTTTTGGTTTACTAAGGAAGTTTCCAGGCTGAAGATGTTGAAAATTGATACATTACCTTTTTCAGGTCTTGTCCAACTGATACAAATCTAACTGTCCCAGAGAAGAATATGTGACTATCACACCACAGCTGCTGACTCACAGCAGGGATTTTCTCCTCTTGAAGTTCATTTCCAGGACCAGATTAAGAAGCAGTAGCCTGAAACAATAGGGAGATTTGTTATCCCTTTTACCAGTCACTCTGCTTCTCTGCACTTCACACTAACTTTATAGAGACTAAATATAAAAAAATCATAGAAACATATAGTATCACAGAATGGCCTGAGTTGGATGGGGCCTTAGAGATCATCCAGTTCCTACCCCCTACACCTGTGGAGAGGGTTGCTGCTCACTAGTTCATAATAAAAAACACATCATAAAAATAAAAACTGAGAGGTTCATTATGTTAGCTGTCATTGGTCCAGTAGGCTGCCTCTTCAGAGGATACACTGAATAGACAGAATCACTTAAAAATATATTATTCCCTGAAAGTGTTGGGCTTTGTGCATGAAGCATACTGTAATCAAATCAAGCCACTTCAATGTTTATTGTATTAGCTATAATGATATGACTAGCAGAATGCAAGTCCATTATACACTAGCAGCTCACAGACAGTATTAGTTATCTCAAAACTAGAAAGATGTGTCTGGAAAGCCTGCATGAATGGAAACAAACATCTCTAATACTTTTGGCAACAAATTTAATATGAAAATGCATTTTAAATTGCATTTATAATGATGGAAATTCCTGCTCACAAAGACATATTGTGCAGGGAAGCACATATCCCATCTGCCTAGGCAACGTGAGGACTCTCAATGCTGACAAGAGTTGAATGCCTGACTCCAGCTCCTTTCTGTGGTCAGGCTGTGCACCAACTTGGACAAAACAGAGCGAATTTGTTTTGTTTTGTTTTATTTGACAAAAATAAATGCAGAGTTGGTCTGTGGGGCTCCCATCACGTGTTAGTTACCTGTGTAAAAACTTCTTTTATTAATAGTGAGCCACTAAGGAGTGAGTTCGAGACTGGTTTTGGCATTTCCTGAGAGGACAGAGCTTTGTCCAGCAGTACATACCCAGGCAGGCCTAGTGGCTAAGCACGGGCTGCTCACAGGTGACTGAAGGGTCCCACACCATCCGCTCAGACAGCTGAGGTGAAACACGGAGGCAGAAGGCACAACAAGGTTACTGTCAGAGGTTAGAGGAGCAAGTCCGTGTACCCTAGAAGAGCAAGTCAAGAGCACAATCCAAAGGCAGGCAAGGTGGAAAATAGGCACAACACTGGGAATCACTAAGAAAGTGTACGTGAGCCTGAAGCAAACCCGGCCTAGTGGCCCACAGGAGGAGCTGGACAGAAATGGACCCTATGAGTGGGGCTGCAGTGGTGATCAGGAGACAGAACAAGGGGCACGGCCCAAGACCATTTGCCAGATGACCACTGGTGTCTGCCTGTTAATGCTGTGGCTTGAGGTAGGACCCTTTGCTTACTGGATTTTTTGGCAGCCTCAGTAACTATTAGTTTTTTCCTTCCTCATGTGCATAGACTTGTCACAAAGTGACACTGTTAGAACAGTGTTGCAGAAAAACAGTCAGGAGTTGGAGCTTGTTCACCAGTTGCAACTCACTGTAGTCTTATATACTGTAAAATATAAAACTTACACTCACAATCACCAAGCCTCATACCTAAGAACAGATAATATCTTTGGGAAAAGTCATTATAAATTTTAAAAGTCTCTTATAAGCAAAAACTGGGATCATATAACATTGCCTCTGGAGTTGCATAACACAGGATGTATAAATCCAGATAGTATGTACATATTTTCTTATATGTATATATTGGAATTCTTTGTATTCTATTTCTACAATTAAAATTTCTTTTATAGCAATATTGTTTCCATCTATCCTGCTATTTACTAATCTAAAATAACTGCTACTTTAAAGTTATTTTTCAGTAAACTATAACATTTCCAAAGGCTAGAACCTGAATATTTTATAACCATTACACAATAGTGTCATACACAGTTCACTGAAGAGATTCCATAGACATCACAGCTATGAAATTCATCCTCTTACTTATTAGTGGGTCAACTTACTCTTTGATACCCTGCTGAGCTTGTCAGGCTACACGTTTCTATATAGGTCTTCCTTTTGTAGCCAGCTCATTCTCCCATAGAGTAGCAAAGCATACAGAAAAAGCTGGTATATCTTTCAGAACAACAATGAAAATAGCACTATATAGAAGTGGGTTTCTGCATTCATCCAGGAAAGCTCAACCAAAAATATTCAATCTTCAGTAATGTCACTGGGTTCCTACTCAATCTATGCAGATGCATGAAATCTATGTGAATTGCCTGAAGCAGCAAAAGCCATTCAACCTCCATTTTTAATTTGGATTCTTCCAACCCTGAATTTGTGAACTGTAGTGCTATCTTCACTTCATCAAGTCTCATATTTTACCATTATAGAATTCCAAGCTGTACAGACGCACAGTTACATTTCCAGATTAATTAAGAAAAAGAAATTACTAGGTCATAATTCCTCTCCTTCCACAAGACTTGTGGAAGACATTTGAAAACCTTCATCACAGTCAGCTTTCATAAGCTAAGCTGTTCCCTAAAATCCTTTGATATCAGTGCAATTGCACCAGCAGAACGAATGAATCAAATGGAAAACCAAAGCCTGTTCAGAATTCATGATGCCCTCAGGACCAAAGGGAATATTTAGACACATGTCTGTAAGGGGAAAGATGGCATCCTCGATGGAAGGACAGAACTTTACTGTATTTGTAATTCTCACAACAAGTGTAATCATTAACTATGCAAACAATTTTTTTTTCTGAATGTGCATGTAAGGACAGACAGTATTGTGCAATTACACATTTTCACCCAGTAAAGAGCAGTCTTGTCTTCCACTGAGAAGAGATTTTCCATGCTCATATTTTTAGCTTTATTAGTACAGTAATATTTTAAAATCATTTCGTTCTTCTTTCTGAAATGAAGTTTAGAAGAAAGTAATGTTAATATCAGAATCTGAAAGTAGTATAATTTTCAGGAGTTATCTTTCAGTTGCTTAAACATCTGCATACTGAAAAGCAAAATTTTCCTTTTTTTGAGATCTGAATTTTAAGATAGAGGGAAAACATTACTTGCTTTTTATCTTTGAAATAGGTTTTTAATTTCTGCTGGAGTGTTCAATATATAATTGCTGTTTTGTAGAGTAACAATGCAAGGGCAACTGTAGATATACAAAGACTTATTTTCATTCTGTGAGGATGGGAAGGGGAATCCAAAATACAAAGGAGAAAGGAGTTAGGAAAAAAGTCTGAACCTAAAGAAGAAAAACTTCTGTTTTTCAAAGGATATCCCTTATGCTGACAGTCTGCAGTAGTTTGAGCTTGCTAGTGTCGACTCAAGTGAACCAAGCTGGCCAAAGAAAACGCAGCTGATATCATATTTTAGGAGGTCATCAAGCTTTTGGGGGTGAAAAGGAGAGAGGCCGAGAAGCTAATCCAGATGAGATACCTAATCTTTTGTTTATGTTCCACTGTGATAATGTCATTTCAGAGTAACAGTAATAATGAAAAGCAAGGAAGTTGAAAAAAAGTAGAAGGACAGAAAAAAATGGGTGGCAGAATTATTTGATTGTCATTTTGTTTTGGCAGATAACAATACAAAGTTCAAAGGCTATGAATCCTAATAAAAAGTTTCTAAAACAATGAACTTTTGATATCAATAGTGCATGTGTTGAAGGACATACTAAGTAGTGTTAAAAGGGTGTTCAAATAAGAATGTCCCATGCTATAAGTAAAGTAACAAAAAATGGCAAGAATGTCAAAGGGAAATGGTTATTTTGCTCTTATCTGAATACAAGATGTAAATCATTTTCTCCCTGTCACCCAGATGATTTTAATTTTCAGTTTCTCCAGCTCAATGTAAATTTTAAAGAAAGATTCAGAAAATGCACCCATGATCAGTATATTACCACAGCTTTAATAACGCCATAACATGTCAGTTTTTGAAAAATTCAACAACAGATTTTTTCTAAGAATAATAGTTTCTGTGCATAGCGTCCTTACTCTCACATCACGCTATGAACTCCCCATTTTGTACATCATGTCAAATGTTTTCTACAAATTTTAATTTGCTCTGTTTTCATTAAAACTACTTATAAGGAATCTTACAAACTTCTCATTTATTAGGGATACAAGAGCAGCAGCCTGGTCTCTGTAAACTGAGTCAGTTCTTTTGAGTAAATGCTACATTTTCACTTCTTTTTTTTTAAAAAGAGAAGAATACTCACTTATAGACAAAAGTACTTAAAGGATATTACATGCATTTTTTAACAGCCTCTTATGAAATGTAAGTTGATTCTGAAAATCCAGGCTTTCTGAAATTCCCATTTAACTTAATTTTTAGAAGCAGCTCAGTATTCTGTACAAAGCATCTGCCAGAATGAAGAATTACTGGGTGTTCAGTGTTCAGTCAATGAGGTACAGTAAGTCCCCAGAGCTCCTCTTTGCCTGCTCTGCTTGCAGGACTGTGATGAATCATTTAATATGTACACAGGAACTACTGAACAGTAACAGTTCGATTAAAATTAACATTTCTGAAGATCATTTTCTAAGACTGCATACATCAGAACTGTTAGGTTAAGAATCCCTCTCTAATGATTTTCCTTGCAGATTTGAGGCTTCTATCTCAAACAAATAAATGTACTATATAATACTTTTTAAAAAATTTAGTCATATTTCAGTTCTATAGTGTATTTGTCCCTAGAAGAACATTTGCATGGCCTAGTATTACAAATCAACATCTGCAGCTGTAACGCATCCAGTCCCTCAGTAGCATTTAGCAGTCTATACAGCAGTTTTTTGCACAGTTTAAATGTGATTTACTTTTAATGTTGTTTTACTTCAGCCTTTCCCAGGCACAATGAAATTTTACTTCAACAACTTTACTTTTGTTTTGTGTTTTTGCATGTGTGGCAGATTCAGATCTAGAGGCATGATTCCGTGTACAACATATATTTTGTTGCTTGTTTCCCAGCTGATAAAGAACATTTGCATTCCAAGAGTTCCCTTGTTACTCTTCCGACATGGGTGAATACTGTGAAGTAAGTACTCAGAGATATGTATTACAGTAAAACCATGAATTCACCTCAGAGGTATTTATGACCTTTTGTATTTATTTTCAGAAAACATGTGAGTATTTTTTTAGCCAAAATGCTTGAGGAAAACAAGAAGTCTCATGAGTACTTGTACAAAGGCTCACGCCTAGGAATGTTCATTAGGGCTTTCTCAAACCTCTGATTTTCCTCCTTCAGTCATCTGGTCACTGACCACAAATATTAGGCAGCAAAGAGTTAGCTGCAACAGTTTGAGAGAAATCTTAAATCTTGGCTGAAATGAACATCTCCAATACATCCTTTGTTCAGTAGTTTGTGGCCTATAATCCATAACCGGTCCAGAGATTACTTTCTGTCTCCAGGGCGAGTCATCTAGTCACCCAGTACACTCTTACTTCATCTGCTACATTGCACTCAGACAAAGTAGGAACACAGAATTCCCTGTCCTATTATTTTGCATTAAACAATTCTTGTGCAAACACGTCTCCGGAAGGGGACAGGACGACCCTTAAGTGGTGCTTCATAGTGAAATGGAAAACTTGCCACTATAGCAAGTAATATATTTTCTCCTCTGTTGAAAGCTCCCAAATGTGTCTGTCTTTACAGATAATTCATAAAGGAAAAGCAGCTGCTGCTATTGACAGTTTGAGCAAAATTTGCCCAGTGCATTTCTTAATGAAAACCTTTTAATCTTACCAAACCTTTAAAAAATGACAAGATGACTGGAACTGGTTCAAGGGACTTGAATTAACGAGACAATTTAAACCATCCTTTTTTGCACTTTAAACTCACAATTCACACTTTTCAAAAGACTAATTTGACATCAGTTTTCCAGTTCACTAACAAGGACATTCCAAACATTCGGTGTATTTTCCCCAATATATCTGCATATGTCATGATAGAATTACTAACAATTTCAGTGAAATTAGATATTTGGGGAGAAGACTGCAGGATGTAATTAAGCATCAAAAGGAGAATAAAAGAGTGCATGTTTGCATAAAGAGAATGCCTCAGCTCACATTCATGAAAAGACAGACATTCAGGACTGAAATTGCTTCCCCATCATGTAAGAGGAGCACAACACACATAGTTCTGAAACACATATTGACCTGAAGTGCTGCCAATGCTTAAAGTCTTAATTGCCATAGGAAATTGCTAAATATGACCATTTATATATATATAAATATATAAGGGCATGAGAGAAAAATGCAATGTGAAGTGTCTTTGAATTGGTATAATTTAGAGTAATGAGGTTCAATTCATAAAATGCACTTGTGAATAATTTGTGCAGTTCAAGGTATGTTTTTGCATAAAGATTGACCTATTCATATGTAAATATCCTTGTAAGCACAGTCACCACATGGAGACATTTATATTACTTTACTTTGTTCACCGATTTATTACACTATGGTCAAAATTTAGAGTACAAATTAATGACAGATGTTAATAAACTTTGAAGCATTCAACCTGGATCTTACTTGAAACAGAGAATGCAATTATGAAACGTGAGTTTCCATGCTTGACTTTCATATTCCTGTAAACTTAACAGTTAAAAATAATAAAAAGCCAAATAAGTTTGTAGCAGATATTTCATATTCATGCCATGTTTAGTATTTGTTCAGCCCAACCTGACAGACATAGCCAAGTTGTAATTAATGTCATAACATAGAAATTAGGCCAATTAGTGCTTAACACTGTTGGCATGGTCTGATGCTGTTATAGTTTTGTTCTTCATTGATTTCTAGTATGCTGAATTTGATTGATGGTGTCTTTATTGTTTTTAATAATAAAACTTAGCTGTTCTCCAGAAAAGTGTCCCACACTTAGATTTGAAGCAGTATTACCAAGTTTTAAAACAAAATTTGTTTTACTTTCTAAAAACTCTGAACTCAGAGTAAAAGCCTTAAAATTTGGTATTTATATTTATGGACTCCTAGCAGATCAAGCGATGGTTTTTGCAAATAAAGAGAACAAGCACTGACAGGTACTTAACTGGCTGTATTTGTATAACATTTAAGCATAGCCAGTGACTGATCCTATGAGTATCCATCCAGTTAAAATACTGGATCACAGCAGAAACTGGAAACCCACTATGATTAAAATGCAAACAAACATAAACATTTATGCAGCCTTTGGAGGGTAAATCCTCAGTAATTCCAACTCTATTATCTTCCATTTCCCTGTGCTCCCAGTTTCTCAGGCTGCAGTTGTTTCAGTGGCAGTTATGGTGCACCACTGTTCCCCATGCTGTGTGGTCCTCTCAAATAATGCATGAAAAACAGAAGGAAAAAGAAACATTACTGTGACAATCCAGTATTGGCAGAGATTTCTTCAAAACAGGGTTTTAAAGACTCATTCTGTGGTCCAGACATTCCACTATTACTAGGAAATATAAATCTGCTCCCTTTGAGGGGAGAGTGTATTACAAATCAGTTATCCTTCAACAGACAAGAGAAGACTTTGGACACTCCTTGCTCCAATTAAGTCAAAATCTTTTACTAAACAGATCTTTAAAACCAGACAAACTTCTATTTACTACATAACAACAACAAAAAAAGAAACCACTTTTTTAGTTTTCAGTTTTAAAGGAAAGATACTGAGTTTAACAGACACACATGCACACACACGTAAGATGAACCTCTCTTCCCCCTCTGTTCTTAGATGAACCTCTCTCCCCCCTCTGTTCTTCTGTATTAATTTTCTCTTGGAAGTGTTTTCCAACCTTCTTGGAATTCTGTACAGTCTAATAGGTTCCTTAGTATATTAAAAGCACTAATAGAAGAGTAGAAAAAATGACTTTGTATTCTTAGTTTAGAAATCAAGAAAAAATCCATCCAGTTACAGTTCTGGTCAGTCATACTGATTTTAAGTGAGTGTATACCCATGAATCCTGTGAATTAACAAATACATATACCACAATATCCAGTGAGGGAAGAAGACAGTTACTTGTTTTGTGTGATACACTTATTGCTTGTCTCCTTTCCACGGAAATAAGCTTTTCCAAAATTTAAGACATTTTTGTAAATGTATATGAGAGTCACACAGGCAGATTATGTAGACTGAGTCAATCTCAGTTTCTCACCATACAAGTGAGAATTCATTCTTTATTTCTTATCTGATACATACTTACTATAATATTCTTCCCTCCTTCTTTTCCCTGGGAAGATCCAAGATGTCTAGGCATAGGCTCTGAATACTATGTGCTTTACATACATGTCCATTACTATTTAGAATAGATGGAGAGTACCTAGATAAGACAAAATATCTTGAGGTGTAAGCTGTAATTCACTCCCATATGTTATTAAAAAGCTGTAGAACATATCAGTACAAAATTATAGAATTTTGTTAAGAACCTTATCATAGAATCATAAAATCAGAGAATGTTTTGAGTTGGAAGAGACCTTAAAGATCATCTAGTTCCAAATCCTCCTGCCATGGGCAGGGACATGTCCCAGTAGACCAGTTTCTCAGAGCCCCATCCAGCCTTGCCTTAAATACTGCCAGGGATGGGACAGCCACAGTTTCTCTGGGCAACCTGTCCTGGTGCCTCACCACCCCCACAGAGAAAAATTTCTTCCTAACCTCTAAATTAAATCTAGGCTCTTTCAGTCTAAAACTGTTACCGCTCTTACTATTATTGTCACTAACCTTTTGCAACTGATTTTTCCTAAAGTTTCATTGAGCTGCATCTGCTCACCCTACCATCCAAGGAAAACCTGACTGGCTTGATATGTGATAACATAGTAGTCACACTCTGCTACCACAGCACAAATAGTGCAGGCTAATGGAAATTTCCCAACACCTGTTTCTGTCAATGCTAAAGAAGCTGGAAAGGTGGGAAATGAGTAACTGCAGTGAGGAAAAAAATGCCACTTCAAAGAAATCTTTGTTCCAACCCCTAAAGAAAAGATCACCAAATCTTGCACATTGTCTCACAAACCCAAGAACTGTGCTGAGAGACAGGCAGAACATGTGCAGAGGCACACAGCTACACACAGTATAGGTCTAATCCATTCACTGTAGAAGATAAACCTTGGTGCCTTTAGTCAGGGATCTTGAATTCTAGCTTAACTTCCTTTAAACTGTGCAAGCCTCTCATGATTTATGGCACGATCTTAGCAGAAACTCTCGGTGGAGCTACGCTCTCTGTAGCCAGAACTGCCTGTGTTATATTTTGATACACATCATATACAAAACATATAAACTGTTATTTTATTGATTTCTAAAGCTTTTATGGCTCTGATCTCCAGACCTGCACTCTCGTACAAGTAGAAATAGAAGGAGAGATCCAGGCTTGTTCTAGAAATGTGTCCTATACAATTCCTGAACAGAAGAGCTTTCTCTTGCCTGATCCTCCAAAAAAAATTATGGGGCACCTGTCAATTCATATTGCATTAGCATATCCTGACAGAACTCTGAAGGCTATAATCACAGAAGGAAGAGGTGATAGTAAAGACTCAGTTCATGACAGCTACTTTAAATTGTGGTGCTGGTCAATTATGGCAAAGTGCTGTCAGAGCGAGTTTGGCTAACATTCCAAGGCACAGTACATGTTCCTGTCCATTTTTAATATTTAATAGGCAAATTGTATTATAAACAATAGAAGGTAAAATTTACTAGACCATTTTCATTGCTCATACTTCTTTCCAAGTAGAAAACTAATAGCACAGAAAGCAAGAATCAAATGTACTGAATTTAATTTTTTTCTCTTCTAGCACAGTAAAATATCATTTATATGATTTTTCAGGATTTTAAGTGTCGTTAATTTTTTCAAAGATGCATTAGTACACTAAGAAATTTTTTAAAATATAAGTGGAATCATTAGTATCCTTCTATTCTGATGAATATCATAAAATACTAGATAGCTAACAAAGTATACAATAAAATAAAATAATTTACTTTTGTTTAACCTCATCACAACTTCCTTTGGCATGCAGAGTAACTTCAATTAGCTGCAAAGTGTTTTCAAATATGTTTCAGAAAAAAAAGGAAAAGCCTGATAGAGCTAACAAAATACAGTCCTTTCTATTCGGTTTTCATTTAGTTAGTCTTGGAAATGGTAGGACCCTGATGAAACTTTAGTATTTTGCTAAAGGAATGGGACACAACAGTATTTTAACCTTTTTTAGCCACTGAACTTTCAAATTACAGGGGAGTGAGTGACTTTTGTGGGAAGTGTTAGAGGAACAAATGAGCTCTTGAAGCACCGGGAGCTGAGGAGGGACTTTGCAAGGGTAACCCTGTGTCTGGTTGCTCTAAGGATGACATACAATGAACATAAACAGGCAAATAGTAACTTCTCCTTCACAGCTGAAAGTCCTGACATGTCAGAAAAGAAGGTACTCAGAGCAGAGCACAGAGGCACAGACTCACACCCATTTTGTGCCCAGGGGAGACTTAGGCAGTTGAATCCTGAATTGTACACCACAATTTCCACAAAATCCCAGAAACAAGTCTGCCAGGCACCATGTGATACATCTTCCTTTTATAAACAGTAAACAAAATCAGCTCTGAATTGGCTGAAACTGTAAATTCTGTAATTGAGGGGTGGCATTGGTCAAGTCCAGGCAGCTGACCCTCCCAGAGCTGCAAACAGATGGCTAATAACAGCCTAGGACGTCCAACCAGCTCTGACAATTTGTCACATTTCCAAGCTGTGGTGACAAACAGCCCCCTGACACCTGCTGCAACTCTAATTTGAAATCTTGAATGTTACTGATAATCACAGCTAAGGTAATTTTTTCCCTGTGGTGTTATAGCAGAGGATTTTCAGGTGGCTATTTAAAGCAAACTTTTTGTCTAAATTAAGCGTGTGTATCTGTGTGCTGGATGAGAAAGGGAAAAAAGCTCACAATGAATTATGAAGTTATATAACAACTTGGAAAATAACTTTGTATCCCAGACACCCTACAATGGGTTCCAAGAGAGACACGTTGGAGTTACAAATTAAAATGCTTTGGCATTTTTCCAGGCAATAATTTATGTTCCCGGGGTGAATCATTATATTTACTTGGCTTAGATTACCGTGTAGGGTCATTAAAAAACATTCTGGTTTCTCCACCAGATTGCAATAGCTTGCATTTATCCAGCTGCAACTACACACCACATTTTAAAAAACTGGTTCAATATTGGCTAAAAATTGATGATGTAGGCAATTTTTGTGATCAGTTCTTTGTGACTGATTAGAAAAAAAAGAAGTGTAGGCAACTTTTATGTTTGTTCAAACCCTATTAAAATAACACTTTTATCTTCCCAAACCATAAGTGAAGCGTTTGCAGCGTCGGGGCTGACCCTGATCTTCTGCATATTCTCTGCTTAAAGGACATGAACAGGAAATGGTCAGCTTAAGGACACAATGAAAGGAAACACAGCAGCAAAGGTTTCACTGATAACATGTGATTTGAAGTCAGTGAGCAGATTCAGTCAGTCATCCAGCTGTTTGGGCCAAAGTCTATACAGCACTCTGCTGACTCCTACAAGACTGTGTCACGAAAACATGTGGAAGGCTGACGCTCGACATGGGCAAGGCAGGGAAAGCAGAGCACTTCCACATCATCAGATGCCGTGGCTCAGTTATTTCATGCCAGAACCAAGTAAAACTATGCTGTTTTAGAAATATTTGTTTTTCTAAGAGTTAACTGGGCCAAATAGAAATAGGATGCTGATGTGAGGGTGTATTCATATGTCAGTGCATGAGTATCACTAGGTGTAATGGAGTTCAGGTCAGAGACAGAACTGTAAAGTATTCCACACCCACAATTAAGGACTAATAGTATTATTTTTTATTTTTCTTTGGGAGAGAGAATTTTCCAGAAGACATCAGCACTTTGGATACTGAATGATTACAGCGTGTTTAAAAGGTTTTATTAACTACAAACTTAATGCAGTTTATAATTTCTAAGTAGTTCTTTTCTTTCCTCACACACGCAGCAATAAATTTACACCAGCCAATAATTAGAAAGAAGTCCTTACTGAGTGTAGCAAGGAAGGGAAAGCTATTATATGCCTTGGGTGATGTGCTTTCATACTGACTTTAGAAGCATAATTTAATCTAATTTCTGATTTTGGATTGTGGTAGTTACAAGCCTTGTGCTTGGACAAGAATTATGTCCTCTATATTTTTCAAGGCACATTAAACAAGAAAGAAAACATACTGATATGTTTTTTAAAAAAACATTATAACCCTAACAATTTCTTAAATCTTGCTTAACTGTGATTTCATAAGACAACACTGCCAGGTTGTGCAAGAGCATTAAAAATTCTTAGGGTATTGACAATTTATCAAATCATCATGCAGGTTTCTATGTCAGCACTATTTGCTATTTTTTTTTCCAGTCCAGAATGAACTGGCTGGCCAAAACCAAAGTAATTATTAGCCTGACCACTTGAAGGGATTTTGTATGACTCAGGCATCATACTCCATCTTCTACCTGGCTCGATGTTTTCTGTTCTGTAAGAGCTGTACCATCTTGTCCTTTTAATGTATTTTTATATAAAATACCAATATTAAGACAGATAGGAAAAACATTATATACTGAAGGAAAGAAACTTCAGATATAGAATCCCCCACACTGTAAGAAAAGTTTTCTACCCCAGAAATGAGTTATGCCAGAATAAATTAATACTTTTAAGAAATTTGAACAGGTCATGTGAATGTTCCACAGCAAAACTGTTGTATATTTTAAACCTCAAATAGTTTTGCAAATAGAATTCTTGTTTTCTGGCCAACCCTTTTCTTAAAACAAGCAGGCTTGTAAAAAGAATTGAAACTACATAGAGTTTTACTTTCTGCAAGTCATTTGAAAGTTCTATCATGAGTGTTCACAGTTTCCACAGCCTTTCGTGACCCTGGGGGTCTTAATGAAAAGTGGTACTAGGGCTATATATATGTATTATGTGGGGGTTTCCAAGTGCAAAACATGATAAATAAATGTGCTATTTGCTCACAAAATTTGCTACCTACCTATCTGCACAAGAAACCAAACGGAGATGACCACCTCTGATACACAGCACTTTTATTTTTATAGCCTCAATATATCTAAACTCTGTGGGCATGGCCAAGAGAGAGGAGACTGGGAAGCAATAAATTAGATGCATAACATTAAAATCTATATTAATAATATATGTTATGTCATCACTGAATAAGCTATTGGATAAATCCAAACCCAGTGAAGAGCGCTTTTTTTCCTATTTAATTTTTTTTGAAAAGAAAGGGGTACATTTTCGAAGCTCAGGGAAAGCCACTTACTGTAGGCAACTCTATTTGCATTTGCATTTAACACCATCCTCCCCCCATTTTGAGCCAAGCACTAACCAAGAGTTTACACAGAATTCAGACTAGTATTTACTAACATGAACACATGGTATATTTCAGACAGTACTTTATCTCTGATTAATAACCTGCTAGTTTTTAGAATACCATTTGCATTATTGCAAATATTCTGTCTTGACAACAGCAGGAATACCCTGAGTTACCATCATAAAAGTAGTTGGACCAATATCGTGAAGAGTACCCCCACGTGCATGAAAATGATCTTAAATCACTCTCCTTTAATCACTCTATCAAATGAATCAGGTGAATATTTTATGTGGCCCAACTGTAGTCCTGTTAGTGATTTATCCAAAGTCCAGTTTTAGCTGGTATTGCTATTGTGGAAATAGGTGATCTTGAAGTAATTAGGAAGGACAGAATATGCATTATCAATGGTTTGATTTTTCTAAAATTACCATCTAAAAACTATTAGAGATACTAGTGGACCTAACCTGTGTATAGCTGTGCTGGTGAGGGTTAGGCTGGCAAACAGACAACCTCCCCCAGAGGAGGACCACAGGAAGTCTGAGGAAGACTGAGTTAGGACATTCAGAAAGAGAAATGTTGGACAGATTCCATATTATGGGTGTCGTTCTACACAAAGTGTTCTACATGCAAGACAAGGAGAACAAGTCTGGCAGCATTCATTAAGGATCTTTTGCTCCTGGAGATGGAAGATTAGGTGGATAACATAAGACAGCTGCATCCTTTACTGAAGGAGACTTTCACAATTCATTTAGGCATTTCCTCAAGTGCCAGATTCTCAGCTCTGCTCTTGACTCCATCTGTCATAATTTCCTCCCCTGAGCTTTCCATTCCTTTCACTTTGTATCATCTGCCAGTATGCATCGTCATTTCTCCTAGTACAGATTTCACAGCGCACCAAGCTCCCTGTTATCAGTAGGCTTATAGATGAATAGCTTATAGCTATAATCAGAGGCTTATATCTTCTACAGTAGAATGCAAATAAAGACTGACACTCTCAACTTTTAGGGTTTGTTTGTCCTTTCAGATTGCAAAGGCTTGAAGGAGCTTACTTGCTAGACACAGCTTTCAAGGAAATACGTTTGAAAGCCATGCGGTGATTACCACACACCATGAGTAAGGGCCTTTACCTCATGAGGAATAATGTCATGGAGGTCCTGATGATGCCTTGAAGTGGCAACCTGAAAACAGAGGCTAGACAAGATTAAGAGAATAAAAGCGGGTGTTTATTTGAAGGGCCTTTAAAGGTACACCTTGGGCAGTCAAGAGGCTCCACCCAAGGTGGACCCTGGGTCACGGGTTCTTCACACTTTTATAAGTTTGGTCCATTTCCATATCAGGGTTAATTCTCTAATTACAATTTCAGTTAATTATGTAATTATCTCGAGTTTCCCCTCAAAGGCTTTAGTTTACATATTTTGGAGCCCAGGACAGCAAGGTGTCCTTGAGTTCAGGACCAGAGAGGGTTTGTTATGTCTAACCAGCATGAGAGAACAGCAGCTAACAGGCCATACAGAACTTCAGAAATACGCACTAGTCAGTACAGGATTTGAAAAATATAAAAGTTAAAACCTAAGGCATCACTGATTATTGCCTTTGTCAATGAAAATATGAGTAAGACATTCCCATCTAGATCTAGGCAGGTAACTTTGAAACTGGCTAATTTACCAAGAAGATGTAGTTTTGTTCATCCCAAATGACTAATCAGTTTGGATCTAATATACTGAAAATTTTCAGCCAGAAAAGCTTTCTGAAAAGTTTTACAGAAACTAGATTTATGGAAAAGAAACGAATAAATTGGGTAAGTTATTGGATAAGAGAAGCCAAAACAAATGCTCTGAGTGTGGGTGATGATCAGCATTCAATGCTCACCTTTGAAGGAGGGGATCTTGCTTTGACCTGTGCTGGTGACTGCAGTGGTTACAGGTGTCCTTGTTCTCTACAGAAAACAGCATTCTTGTTTGTCCATGTGACTGGCCATCTAGTGAGGCACTTAAACAGGGGTCCTACCCAACCTGTAGTGTCCTACCCAGCACATATGTATCTTAGTTTTTATAGCTTTAAAGCAGATTTAAAGAGCTCATGAAAGCAGGGACCCAGGAAAGCTCCCACTAGAGAACCTGGCAGCAGGGTATTTAGGGGAAGGCATTGCTACCAACTATTATACTAAACCTGCCATAAAGTGATGAAGACACTGAGCTGTTGTGGTAAGTTTCTAATATTTTAACGAACATTTATTCACTGGACTGGTGTAAATGTTGTCATGGAGGAGCAAGAACAGCACTTCTGGCTCCCAGCCAGTGCCATCAACTTCCTCACATTTCATGCTATTAATGTAGAATTCATACATAAGGTGTACTGCTCTGTAAACACAGGAAATGACAACAGTTCCTAGACTTTTCTAACTAGCAATCCACCTCAGCACTAGTTCAGCACCTTATTTCTGCTGGATATCTCTTAGAACTGGAACACTAGAAACTAGAAACCATGCCCCCCAAATGCTAAAACAGCAGAAGCTGATCTTTCAGGTGGGATGTGCCTGTCTAGAAGGAGTCCCTTACCCCTGGGGGGAACTTGTCCATGGACCAAGGTTACAAACATGGCCCAGCTGCTCCTAGGTCCATTCAAGACCTAGCACAACACTGGCACATTTCTGCTATGTTAACAGAAAGCTGGAGAAAAATACAGCCCCACCTGTAATGTACAGGAATTTGGTAAACTATTCTATAGAAAAACAAAATAGTTGCCTCATTGTTCCAAGGTTTCAGTCTCGCCCCTATCCACTCCAGCCCCCATCCATGCTCTTGCTCCTCACCAGGAGTTCAAGTCCCTCAAGCACGGTATTCAAGATTTTAAAAGAAGCACAGTTCAGATAAATACTTGGCCTAACCAGTGGCTTTCTCCACAGGCAAGCCCGCAGCTGCAATAGACTATCCTAACACTTGTATACAAACCACAAGATCTATTGATTCAGGCAAGGAATAGTTTGGGACAAGTTTCATGTTTCCGAAGGCTTTCCAGTGCCTCCCATTTTAAGCCTTCTTCCTGGACCTAGCTGACAGCACAAGTGTAATAGAACAAGGTTAATTATGCCATTATTCCACATCCTTCCTGGCTGCAGCTTAATTAACTTGTCATCTCTCAAACTGTTTATTAAGAATTGTTTCTCATGTACTTTGGATATCTATTCCAAATAGCACACTCAGGTTACTCTTTCGAGCAAGCATAGCAAGCACTTTTTTTCAGGGGTTTTTTGCCTAGTTTGTCACTGAACCTTTTTAGATAGCTACAGAATCCATGCCTTTTGCCAGCTTTAACCATACAACTCATAGTTTTAATTTTTCTTTGAACTGCACCCTGGATTTGTTGTTTATGCAGCAGCTCAAATTCCTTCCAAAATAATCTGCCACTTTACTTAATTTTCCTGTCACTGAGAAACTGTTTTCCTAGTGCCTTGATTTTTTTTTTTTCCTGTGAATCCCTTTGAAACACCTTGTTGTTCAAGCAACAGTGAAAAACTAAAAAATCTAATAAGGGACGCATGCATAAGCATGGATCTTGTTTCTTCAAATAGCACCTACCAGAATTCTGCAGCTTTATCAAGCATACAGAGTTAAGTGGCATTTGCCTTATCCTCAGTGCCCTTCCTTCTCTTATACATGCCCGATTCTTTTCCTCATAGAAATGTTCCTCTTTTTTATTAGTGTGTTTATAATACATTTCACCCCTGTAACTTAATGCATGGAAAGCTTGAATACTTCCATTCTATTCTTGATTATTACTCTTGTTCCAAGGAAAGACTATCAAAGGCTTTTCATTCACCACATTTGTCTTCCACTCTAACACACACTCCGCTTCTGTGAGATCAAAGGTTTTATGGACTTCTCATCCAAGCTTGGATATGGTTATCATTAGCACCTTCCTGTGTGTCTTCCAAGCTAGTACCTAGTCATAAGTGGTTCATGTACTCTTCCAGTGGCAGTTTTCCTCCTTCTGTCCTAAATTTTAATCGACCTGTGTATCTTCTGGGGGTTTTCTAGCATGTCACCATCACAAGTGTCTATTTTGTAGGAAAGCCCACTCATCTTTCACTGAAACTGCATCTACGTAGAGCTACAAAACATTCACCTGAGTGGTATAATTGTCCTTTTTGTTCATGACGAACACTACCCAAACTTATAAACTGCATCCCATGCATATCTACCTACAGCTCTAGCTTGCGTAACTGGTGTTGGTTGCCATGCCGAAGAGTCTGGCTCCCTATAGTTCAGCTTTATGTTTTGAGTCCCTCTGCTAGTTCTTCTCACATGGGCACAGGCTCCAAATAGAATTTTTCTTTTCAATCCTTTCAAAATGTCTCTTCTACATTGCTTCCTTACCCAGACTACAGTATTATAACACCTAATTTGTTTTATCTGCCTGAGTTAACAGAAAAGTATTACATAGACCAAAACTGTACAAAATAACATTACCTTCAGTATTTTCCTTCTGAGTAGCATTCACTGCTTGAGCATATAGAATCAAGCTTTCTTTGAACTTGCCTCACTTATAATTTGCCAAAGAGTTTCAGCTAAAATGGGACTTCTATTTGTTCCATTCTCTCATATGAGATACTTTCTTAACTTCTATGCCACTGGCAACATCTGCTTTTCTGCAACAGCCACCTAAGAGTTTTTGCAAGAGAGATTTTTCCATACCTTGCAACTTTACCAGAATTGTGCTGGTTTGCTGAAATCCATGCAATAGGATTCAAAAGATTATACAAATACTTTCTCCTCACCCAATCTGAAGATTTTTGTTCTTGAAGAAATACTTAAAAACATGAACCCTCCTCACACAAAACATGGAGAGGTTCAGAGACTTGAATCTGTTTAAAATCTCATTATTTTTAGGCCAATGCCTTGATTTCTCAATGCTTAGAATAACTATAGCCATAGCTACATGGAAAACTGAGATACCCATGACTTTTTCATCTCTGTTGTGAAAGAGTGAGAAGTACATGGCTCTCCGTCTCATTAAACCGTTGCTCTGGGATTTGCAAGGAAGCTGCATATAGAGATGATACAGTAACTTATGCACCAGCAGCTGCATCCTACCTTCTAATAAGCAGCGTTTCACAGAGAGGGACTATTAAAGTGATGCTGTAGAAACCTGGAGTGAATGCTGGCAAGTTTATGGGCAGGATTTAAACTGTTGTTTTTAATTTAGAGTGAGCCTCAAAGGTTTCAAAACTGATTACATGAGAGACCACCTATCTTGCAATTGATTCTGTTGTATTAGTGGTCAGAAGAGGAATTCAATTTAATAGCCTAGTCATATAGGCAGAACAGACTTGGCAGAAGGAGATCTGGTGGACAGCTTTGAACTCTGCAACTTATTCTTCAACTGTAAAATGGGGATAATAATGTTCCTCTACCTCCCTGCAGGGTGCTTAGGCTAAATTCATTATTAGACATTTTCAGTAATGCTTCTGTTTATGTTTCCAGGGTAATGAATAGGGATGGGCTGGAAATCCCTTAACAATAAAACTTAGAGAGCTTAAAGGGCAGTGGGAGCTAAGGGGTCACAGCACTTGTGACAGGAATTATTATCTACTAGATAGTAGTTGTAAAATCTGGTAGATAACTCCCAGCCCAATCAGTTCTTGGCAACACTGTAATAAGGCTTCTCCGATGCAGGCTCAGGCAGTCACCTAATAAGAAGACTGCTCAGAGATTTTTTATCTCATCTTCAGAAGAACCATTCATAATACTGAGACTGAGGAAGAAAACATCTAAGCTGTGTGGTGCACTGGAAAAGCAGGTGCTTATCGTCAACTCCTTTCCTGCAGCCAAGAGTGCTCTACCCTGCCAGGACTGCATACATGTCCAGGATGATAGCAATGGTATTCCTTGCAAATCCCATCAGTCATTAAAAGATAAATCTCTACACATGGATTTTAAAGAAAGAGCTCAATAAAGACCCCCTCTTCCAACAGTACTTTGCACAGGAGCCCCAAACTCCACCATACAGACAGATCACTTCACTGCCTAATAAACTAACCAGAAACCTCTCCGGCCAGCTCCTAAGGTCAGCTCTAGGTCAGGCTGCACTTGAGGCTTCATGCAGCTCAGAAGACACTAGTAGGGGATCTTCATTTATTCGTGCAACCAGTAAACATAGCATCCAAATATTGAGTTGATGATTCATCACACTGAAGTGTCAATCAAGCTGTATTCTGCAAAGGCATAGCCTAGTGGGAGGATGTCAGGCTTGTGGAATCAGCCTCAGCAAAGGGCTGAATCCATCTTAGCTCTTTGCCCTGAAGTCCTGCTGTTTGAACAAGAGGGAGAGCAGGAGTACACTGTATGATACAAAGTGTACTCAGCCTCCTACTAGCACAAAACTTTTTGGTCTGTATTGCTGTATTTGTTTGATATACATTTGATTCCTTCAGTTTCAGCAGCTGCTGAAAAACCTGCTAAGAACTGCACCTACAATATGTTATGTTCTGATGTATACTCCTCTTAGACTTAGGTGGCATTTCTTCCTAGTGATATTCAAGTTTAGATGGATAGCTCAAAGTTTGAAGACAAAATCAAAAAACCTTTCTACATTTGAATGTCAGCAGAAAGCTATAGAAAGCAACGGTTGCTGACTGCACCGTCTATTTTTTGCTTGACTCTCACTGAATAAAGGAAAATCTGTTGATCTTAGTCATAGCTGGTATACACCAGTGCCTGCAGTGTATTTTTCCCTGTATCCTGTGTATTCGGAACACAGCAGAGGTTAATGAGCTGGAGAAGCAGGGTGTCTTGCACTGAAAACCATGTTAGCAAAACTGTTACGAGCCTCCTGGCACTGGGTGGGCCAGGAGCTCCCTCAATAGCATGTAATGCACTTCGCATTGGCACACCATGTCAGGAAATCCCATTTCCTCCCTTCAGAGAACTGAAGCACGCATTGCCAGCACGCTTGATTAAATGATTTCTACTAAGGTACCTTTTTATTTATTTATTTATCAAGAAAGGGTTATCTAAGATACTACCTGAAAAGGTCTTAAGCTAGGACTATCATCATCACTTACCCCCAGCTTTTTACAATAAATCTCATCACTGTTGAGTTCAAACAGCTGCAGTTCAGTTTAATTCAGTTACTAGAAGTGTCATGAGTAGAAATAAATAGTGATTTTGTTCATGTTTTTATTTAGACTAAGTGTGGTCCCTAGGCTTCTGGCAAGCTGTCAATATAGCCATCTGTTTTTCAAAGTTTATGGATCTCTCTGGAAATTGACAGCCCAAAGCTAAAGTACACTAAGGATTGTTTTCCTTTGAACCACCTGCTGTAGATGAAGAACAGTCAGATTTCAATAGGACCTGGGATTTAAGCTCCATGTATGCCCCAAGTCAGACCAACTTAAGGATGCAAAACTAACTTAAAATAATTTCTCTTATATTTTCTTACAACTCAGCTTCAGCAACTTGCTTATAAATTTATTATATATGTTTACCAACACACACATAATAATATAGGTATAACTAGACATAGAGAGAGTAGGAGACCTGAAGTCCAGAGCCAGGTCACTTCAGGATCTTATATCTGCTTCAAAGAGCTTGTATATTCAAAAACAAATGTAGCACCTTAAGCATATAAACAAGCAAGCCATGATGAAGACAGAAGGTATCTGATATGAAATTCTGAGAGCAGATGTGCAGTTTGCAGGCTATCAGTAAGAACAGATGTCATTTTTAAAAGCCATGAAGGGAGACAAAGCAATCAAACCATTACAAAGAATTTGAAAATAAATGCAAGAAAAACATTTTTTAAAATATCTTTTTGCGATTTTCATTTGGACTTTCTCTGCCATCTTATCTTAATAGCACGTGTACCTCAAATGTCTCCCTGATTTCAATATAGCTTACTCAATTCTAAAGTGACTATAAGCCACATCAGTTGGAATTCTATTATGTGTTTGCACATAAATACACTAATGTGAATTGAACCATGCACTACCATAAAAATATAAATAGAGGACCCAGTATTAATGGGCTTGGTCCTGCAATCTTGAAACAAATGACCAGGGTGTGCGTGAATCTAGATTCACTAGATTTGTGGAATTTTTTGACCAACATGGCTGAAGCAATTACAGCCTGTTATTCACTGCCTTTCCAAAATGTTTTTGGATGGATTTGTCATTGTTCTTAATACATTATCTGCCCCTAGTATGCTTTTTAATGTCAAGTAGCTGCTGTCAGGATGGAAGAAGTTGTGCTCAAGATCTCTAAAGTAGAAGGGAAACCCCACCTTATGTAATTGTTTTATTGTATTGCCAAAGCCTAAAATGTCAGCAGTGCATTGCTAATGTTCTTAAACCTGTAGACATAGAAGCAATTTAATGGAAGTTTGTTTTAAAGGAAAGTACTTCTAAAAGTGCCTGAGGATTGGAGATGGCCTTGCACTAAACTAGAAACCAAAGTGGTGAGAGCCAAAATGACAGTTTCATTGGCTGCTGTGTTAAAATTGAGAAATACAAGGAGTACAACTGGTAATACAAATGTTAATGAGATGTTTGTTTCAATGCAATCAGCCTATAGGCACATAGTACTGTACTGTTGCTTCATTCTCTGCAATGTTGGACCAGGTGAGCCACTGTGGTCCCTTCCAACCATACCGATTCTGATTCAGTGAGTCTGTGATTCAGTGAGTGTGGAAAGGAAGAAAATAAATGGAAGATCACTCCTTTGACTTAAATCATACCTGTCTGAAGCTGTTATTGTTGCACTGTTTTGCTTTGGCCATTAGCTAGAGGATATAGAAAGGGCTCTGTTATGCCTCTGTCTCTGATGCAGCTGACTTGTGGTCTGTTTCAAATCCAATTGAAATCCATGGAAGTTTTTCCAGTGGTTTTATTTGGTTTTGGTTTTTTTCTAGATCAAGTCCTGTGTGGACTTGGGTTTCTGCCACAAGAGTGAACTGGGATTCAAACACCTTTTTCATGCAAAATCTCTCCTTAGTCTCGTACACATTGGCTCCTAAAGCCATAAGGTAGAGAAAAAATGCTCAGTTTCATTGTACAGATTTACAGAAAAAAATGCTGAGTATTAACAGCACCATATGATCCTTATGAAATTCATACTCAGCAACCTCCAGCTGCTTATCTGACGATATGGTAAACAAGCCTCTGCCACAGAAATTTTCATTTGATGGTTTATTTTCAGATATGATCTACTCTCCTTCCCCATTCAGATTTGAGGAGTATCAAACATCTGGCACAGCGACAGCAATCAGGCATGCTGGTGCAATAAATTACAAGCTGTCAACAGCGATTCAGGCTGGGTGGCAATATCAGACCATATATGGCCAGATCTGCTGTTGTTTTATTTTTCATGTTGGGTTTCAAATCATCACATCAACATTAATTCAGTCTTGATTAGAGTTCTGTTTCTTCCTTGGCCATTGCTAGCTTTGTAGTTCTCCTGCTGATGTCAAATATTGGACTCCTACAACTCTGGAATTTAGGTCCCATTTGCAATAGTAGACTTTGCAGGTCCTTGATGCAGCCCTGTGTAGGGGGTGTAGTAAAACAGCAGGTAATGGCTATTCATAACTTATTGAATCACACTCCCGCCAAATACCACTTCTGAATATATGGCCAGCCTGTTACTGCGTGGAAAATTACACTTCCCCCTGCTCTTGTTTGAAATATGCGTTTATTTGACATAACTCTGCAGGCTACTATTCATTCAAGTATATTAGAACTGAAGAATTATGCAAAACCAAGTGCTGGAAGTTAATCAGAAAATCATCCATTAAAATTGTCTCGCTGAAGGTTTTAAACATTTCAAATCTTTTGTACTGATATGACCTTGAAACTCGTATCTGGAAAAGAAAGAGTTTTTGCAAACAAATGTTTGCTGCTGATATAAACAAACTCTGAAATGCTAAGACCAAGAAATCAAAACTCTATTTCCTGCATCACTGAAAATCTACATGTTTCTGGTGTGCTACTAACAGCAAACAGCTTAACAGATGTGACTTTAAATGCATTTAAAGGAGTCTGAGAAATGGTTCAGGATCTCAGATTTCCTAACTAAGCATGCAAAATGGATTTTTTTGAATCCTTTTATAAAAGGTTACAAATGCAGATGAGCAAATGAGGAAAAAAATGATCAGTCATCACTTAGAAAAGGTAAAATGTGCTATTTACTAACAGATGGACAACAAGCCTATATAACACCTGTATACCTCCTATATAACTTTGAGGTCCTGAGTTTATAGAAATATCCTTAATTAAAATTAATTGCATACTATTATCCTGAAAGCTAAAGAGCCTAACCTTCAACAAACTTAAGTCCTCTCAACAAGGCAAAGAGTGATAAATCCAAAGACCTTATTTCTACCCATTATTGTTTAGCTAAAAGGCTTTTTACAGATTGAATTATGCATGCAATGATTTGTTTCATTACAGGCTCTTAATTCATAATGCATTATTCATTATATATTTATTATATACTCTTAATATTACCTAGCTGTCTGGATAAGAAGTTATACATTTAGGGTGCTTTCACTGTAGCAAGCTGCTTGTCATATTGTGAAGAGGTTTTTTTTTTTACACAAGGATGAGGAGCCAGGAATCAGGTACTGAATGCAGTGGACTCCTTTAGTTGCCCAGGTGATACCTGAACAATCTGAAAGGACACACTTGGTGCCTTGGGAATATTCATGCACTTTCAATCTTTTGCCACTACAGAGTTATCATATCCTATTTCAATATTAGTATTTTTTTGAACACGTTACTCAGCCCATTCAGATTATAGCGTGGATCAATACTCCTTTTAATGAAAATGACTACGTAAATAGGGCCCACTATGAAGAGTTTGAGGGAAATATGGCTGACTCCACCCAACAGAATTATGCCCATTAAAGCAAACTCTTGCAGTACAAGTATAAAACCACTGTTTTCCTTATTGTACAGATTTAAGGCCACTCTGTTTATATCAGCTACCTTGTATTTCTATCAACTTTCTTTCAACTATTGTACTCTGCTTCTATTTCTCCAAAGCTGTTTTGTAGAGCTGATTAGAGACAAAAAGAAACAGAAGGTTGATTTTTGGTATTTGTAGGGCGTTTACTATTAGCACCATTGCAAGCATGCCTTTCACCATCTATTGCTATTATCTCCTCATTTGTTGAGGCTTACTAAACAAAAGGGAAGTGAGAGTGGAAAAGCTCCAGGTCCAGTTATTAACTACGATTCCTCTTTTTTTGGTTAGTGTATGACTAGACAGATAAGTAGAAGAAAACATCATTTCCAGCTCAGCCAAGAAATGACATTTTAATGAGCAGATGTGCAACCTTACTAAAGCAAATTAAACCGTAAGTATAGCTTGCATATACAAGTAGTCTTCAAAAACCTACATTAGTCACTCCAGTTGTCTCACAGACATTACAAGTGATGGTCATGGCACAGATCACAGCATATTTTCTACTCTAGATCAACAGAAAATTACATAGACTCAAAAGTTTGAATTCAGTATGACAAAGCAGTGTATGTATTGAGTTACTCAAACACAGTGAGCTGAATTATAAATGAGATTAAAGTTATCCTCTAGGTTCAACTCGAAAAAAACACCAAATACTGTGATTTATTCCATCAACCAAGCATAATCTCAAGAGGAAGTATCTGGTCTACTAAGCCACTTAGACATATTTATTATTCCTGTTCCTGTAGTAAATCACCTTGAGTTCAAAAGGGAGGGAAGGTGAGAGTGGCAGACACAACAATGAGGGTCTTGCTGTCATACCATCTTTTCTGTAGATGTCATAAGCTTATAAACCAAAACAAAGGTCAAAACAACTGAGTTACTAGTTTTCATTAAGCACATCCTAATTTATTTGCCAACATAAATTTTCTGCAAGTTTTCTTTTCTGCAAATTTTCTGCAGAAAGAAGTGTCAGCTGCCAGTGTGCAACACTTTCTGAACTGTGTTGCAAGGGGAGTTCACTCCTGGCAGGCTTGCTGGAAGCGTGGTAACCAAGCACATTTGGCCTGGGTGTTTCTGCTTGCCTCATTACTCAGAGCAAACAAGGGACATCTGAGCTACAAGTCTGGGGTGAAACCCTGGATTCAGTGAATTCAAAGGTGAAATTCACATGGACTAGAGTGTTGCTAGGATTCCTCTCTCCTAACATCTTTCTCCACCCCGATAACAAGAATGTCACCTTTTTGAGGACAGATTTAGCACAGATCCTTTTTGCAATTATCAGTTAGAAGCATCAGGTTCTTATCATTAGAGACCTGACCACAGAAGATATGATGCAAAGTCAGAGCGCACCTGCTACATGATGTTATCATCCCATATGCATCTTTTTCACCGTTAGTAAATGAAATAAAATAATTTATTCCTTGCTGAAAAATCAGCATTTTTTATTGACTCAGAGAGTGTAAATGGGCAGTTATCATTAGCTCACTGATTTTCTACAACTATTACTACTGCATGGTAGTAAGAGAATGCATGTAGATTATTACTATAATGTATTTGATGTGTTGTACATTTATATTCTTACTAAATTGTAACATTTTCATTTGCTCAAAAATGCAGAATTCATACTATTTTGTAAGCCAATCCTTCTAATCCTATTTTATAAAGTATTTGTATCCATGTGACTATAAACCTTTACTTTTAAAAAAAAAGTTATTTTTGATTTGGAAATCTGTTATAAATTGTATTCAATTGTATTCAAGTGGAGTTCTCGTTCACAAAAATGATTCCAATAACATTTTCAGTGATACTTTTCTAGTGAAAATGGAACACATTTACAACATAAAGAAAGCAGACTCTTACCAAATAGCTAGTGGGAAATGTCAAAAGGAATAACCTTAAACAAGACGGAAACTGAGAAACAAGACAAAGGAAACAGGTACTAGAATATTTCATTTAGTGACTATATGACAAGTCCATCACGGACCATTATTTATAGGTCACTTTCCTGTCAGCTGTAGGATTTCTGGCCCTAATCATAAGAGTCAACACAGGCTTCCGAATAAAAACTTCCAACATGATAGAGATAATTCCAAGGAAGACAAAAAATACATATGACCATGATTTACTTCCTCTCTTACATTTAAAATGATGAGCTATCTCTATAATAATTCCTTGTCATTAATACTGTTGTTTTCTGTTGTCACAGATAAGATGAAAAAACTTTTTTTCAGCAAGATCTTGAGCCTTGCTGAAGCTGAAATTCAAATCAACAAGCAGCTTAAAGAAACTATATGGTTAAATATATCATTCTGTTATAATACGTTGTTTCTACTCTATGCCAACTTGGAGGACTATTTACCTCTCCCATCAGTTTTCTCTCTTCAACACACAGAAATTTTATTTGCACTTCTATCTTTGTTGGAATTAAAAGAGAAAAAGTGTCTTTCTTTTGTTCCTGGTTTTGTTTGATGTGAAGACACTTTAAAAATAGCAGTCTGTCCACGGAAATGTGGTCCAAGCAAACTGGCTCACACTTCTGTTCTGGTATAAAGTTACACAACGAGGGCTGGGGCTGTGGGGCAGGTCTGGAAAGGACTTTTGTTCCAGTGTTTGGGCAGAAAACTGAAAACATCCTAGGTCAGCCTGAAACAAACAAACAAACAAACAAACAAACACACAAACAGAGAAATCCTTTTGTTCCCCAGACAGGCAAAAAATGGTGTAAGATCCTAACAAAGACCATCCAGAACCTTCCACCTACACACACCAAAGAAGGCATTTTAAACTTATTTTTAAAAATAAAAGAAGAAACCCTAATGATGAAAACCAGATGCCTATAAACCAAATCAAGAAGCTGGCCAACCTCTCCCTATTCTAAATGAAAGTCAAGTTTTGCCACATTCACTGGTTGGTTATACCGAACTCTGATTTTCAGCCTCAAATGGCTTTTAATTGTCTGGTTTCCTGTATACACAAGCAATACTGCAGGACTGATACAGATTGCCTCTGAAATATGGATTATCCAAATATTTTTTTGTTTACTAAGAGCAGTAAAAATTTTATTTCATTCTTTTCTCTGAGATAGAGAAACGTGAAGAGAGCAACCTTTCCTACCTCCAGGGAAAGCCCTAAAAAACGTGACACTATCTAGGGGGCAGCAGACCTGAGTTAGTACATCTTTTTTTATATGTACAAGTTCATTATAGTTAGACAACAGGGAGAAAGAGAGATAAAAAAAAGAGACAAAGTAGAGAAGTGCCATTCAGTTCTGACATTTCAAAAAAAGGAATCACAGCAAACTTGCATTAGGATTTCCTAATTATTTCTTTGTTCACTTGTTCCTTGTAGTCTGGCTTTAGATTTGGACTTGGGCAATGTGCCTTAGGTTACAATATAATGTGTCCTCCTACTGTGACAGCATCTCTAGGTCACTGAGGAAACTTATCTTCTGATCATGCCCTGATGACTATTTCGCATGACTTCTGAAAAAACTCACTTTTAAGACCCTCTAATTACAAATAGAAAAACTCAGTGGACAATCTACAACTTTGAAAGTCAATGATCTTTTAAAAAGTTCTAATGTCTGAATGCAGAGATTTAAAATAGTTGTTGTTTGAAAAGCACTTGAGAACTTGAGAAGAAAATAAATTTACACAGTGAAATAAACCATACAGAAGTTTTTATACTAAGCTTTAGCATAAAGACCTTTTATGTTTACTACCCTCTATAAATTCTCTAACAAGCGTTCTGTAACACAAAGCCAAAAGCCCGTTTAAGGAAATGTACTGCTTCCATATGACAGTGTTATGTTGGTGCAAAACCCAGATGTTCTGACACAACATCAAACAACCCTGCTAACTTCTCCTCTAAGTGCCCTGTAAACTCCCTCTTGCAAGCCAGATAACTTCTGAGAGCCTTTGCAGTAGAAGGACCCTTGTATGAAAGTGCTAATGTTCAGATCAATATTAATTTAATCCATTGGCTTTAAAAAAACAAAATCCACATAAAAGCCTAAAAGTTACAGAAGCGTAACATATATTAGAAACTACTTTTGAGCCAACTTTTTATGTTTAACCAAATAACTGGATAACAGTAAAATAAAAAAGAAATTAATTGATTTCTTGAATGAAGACGGTTTGTCAGCTTTAGTGCCCACCACTATCTTTGTTATAAAGCAACTGAGAAGTATATCTGGAAAACTGCTGGTAGACCTATACCTTCTGACTAATAAATGTGATTAGACTAACCAAAGAAACTGTCAGATTTTAGAAAATAGTTAATTTTTGACATTAGCAAAATAATGCAGTGTGAACTAATGTAAGCCAATGTTTAAGCTACCAGTTTTTGCTCACAAACCTGGATTGCTCAGAGGCAACAGGAGAAGTGGATCTTAACTTAGCACATGCCTTTTAAAAATACTTATTCAAGCCCAGTTATGCTGACTGAATGTTGTGCCTTTACTACTGGGGCAGTTTCTTGCACTTACAGAATGTGCTTTAACTCTACCCAAATGAAAGCATAATTATTCAAAACACATTAATATTCACAAGAGTTGTTATAACATGCATTCTTAGTAAATATTTCTTTGGCAAAAGAGATCTAACTTATGTGTGAAGAGGTTCCACAGTTAAAAATAAGACCCAAGAGTTGTTTTTAGTTTTTCACCAAACATGGCCCTGCAGAGATCCAATGCTCGTAACGCATATAAAAAAGTGACAGAAATTTAAACAAATTTTATTCAGGGGAAGGGTTTGACCACACAAGAATTTAAACGTAACAATAGCCACTTTTTAATTTGAAAATATTCATTTCATATGTTGGCTATAGTAATCACCAAGAGAAAAATCCCATCTAGCCATCAAAGGCCATAATGAAAAACAGTCATGTAGAACATGAATGTTCCATATTTGTGTTCAGTTTCCTCTGGAAAATCACACCAGATATAAGCCTTTTAAATAAAAGGTAGGATTTATCTATGTAGTCTCAAGATTTATTAATTCATTAAGTGATAATTTCAAACAAGACTTTTGCTCAAAAACTCTTACTAGAAGTTAGGAACATGTGATTCAACAAGAACAAAAGAGACTTAATTTTGCTATCCAAGAAATACCACACAGTATGTGTACTCTGCAAAATATCTTCACCACTACTAGCCCAAGCACTTACAAAGATGTACCAAGCATCATGGAATTATTCCTGGAAACGTGTCATCACGTAAAATAATTACCTATGATGGCTGAATTACTTTCCAGTAGAGCTCTACATGTTGAAAAATAATGTGCGTTATTTACTAGTGTTCATAATAACAAACTGTCTCTTGAAACTGGGAGAAAGTCCAAGCTCATAAAATAGGACATTCCCAACCACATCTATCTCCAAGGCAAGGCAACATGAATAAGTCCCTCAGGTGTGAGCAAGACAAGACCTTTCTCTTCCAATTGCCCTTCCATATCAATCCATCAGAAGATAATCTGTCAGATTTTCTGACCTACATTCTAAGGCCTTCAGTGTTACTTTGAAAGTAACTTAAAATCATGGGTTTGCACTCAGGAAAATGCTGTAATTTAATTAAAACTTGTCATCTTTTATAGGAATTACTTGTTTATATGATATTAGATCAAACAAGAGCTAAACATCTAAAACACTGAGGCCCTTTAGACACAGTCTCTCTGCAGCCAGTTTTAAAATCTCTCTTCTACTTAGCTGCTCTTTGCTTACAACACATAGACTTGGCTTCTGTACTGAAACACAAAAATGTGAAAGTCCCCAGTTTCGTAATGGGCATCTAATTGAACGTTACTCACCAGCCTTGCCCATGATTGCTATTGAACACATCTGTGATCAGTGCTGGGATTCTAGCGCAGTCATACAACTTTCAAGAGAAAAACAGAGAAGGAAGAAAAATAGCACCATCTCCCATAGCCTAGACTGGATGTTTGATTGACGTTAACAAGGCGATAAAATAAAATCCCTTGCCTGCCCATCCTTCTAGTTAAGCTTCTCATGGTAACAGGCTGAAAGAAATTTCTGAGGAAAAGAATTTCATTGGATAGGAACATGTGTGCAGACTCTTTGAGACCATCAGAAGAATGACAGGAGAGCACAATTGGGAGAAACCACCCAGGGAAGCAAAGATGTTCCAAATATTGTTAGGCACAAACAGCATCCTGAAGAGTTTATAGAAAAAGGCAGAAACTAAGATGCTGTATACAAAGAATACAGAAAAGGACAACAGGTAAAAGGCAAGTAATTAGTATTGAGAACATTCAAGTTATTCTATGCTCAATGGTTACTTATTTTAGGGGTTGGGGGGGATTTTCTGATCTGGTTTGGGATTTTTTTTCATCTAGTGAACTTCATTAGTCTGTTTTAGGGGCTTTGTTGCAATTACCTCTGCAAGAAAGAAATTCCCTACTTTATGCCTTTTGTTTCCAGAGAATTTCTCCTTCTGATCCTTTCTGGTACAATTTATATTGAGGTCACTTTCTCAGAAACACAATGTTAAGTTCCTAATGCTAAATGGAAAGTCTAATGGCTTCATTAAATAATTTATAATGGCTTAATCCCCTTTTAAAGTTAGAAATGTGTTTTTAAATTCTGAAAGTACTGATTGGTAGCCTGGTAGAAAATAAACCACAGTCCTGTTGCAACAGGTATTTTGCAGAAGAACTGCTACTGATTTTATTCTATGTCCTAAATTCAAAAGAGTTTAGAGACAAAATAAACTATTTCCCATAAGTATAATTTATAGGGAGTATCTCTATTCAGTAAGAGATAAAGAATATCTAAATAAAACATCAGTTCAACAAGTTTTTGCCAGACACATCTAATTTAAATTTAAATTTTAGACGGATTTAAAATAACAGCTTGAGTGGAAAGCAAATGTTTTCATCTGGGCATCAGTGAAAATTTAATGATCCCCTTGGGTTTGCTAATAACGACAGCAGCTTTTTGTTGTTGTTGGGTTTTTTGATTGGATCAAAGCCAAGTTATATTTTTTTAAGAAATGGTGGGGTTTTTTTCTTGTTCTGTAACAAAAAATTTCCCCATCTGGGACAAAAAGCCACAACAACTGTTGTATACATTAGTGTCAAATTCAAGGGCAAATACACAAGATAAAATTGTTAAAGTAATAATGTAAGTAACACTATCAAAGCTAAGCAGCAGTGAAGATAGCACACAAAGTCACTCCTTGGGTTTTCCTTTGCAATTCCATGCCTGTGCCATATTAACATAGTCACAGCAAGCTGCAAAGACAATTTCTAACTATAAGGCAAACAAAGATTCAAGATGTGATGTGTTCTCAGCTGCACTATAGGGGGAACTTTTTGTTCTGTTACAGCTCAAGAGTAAAATCCAGCTCTCAGCTTGAGTGGATATCTCATGGGCTTCAGAAGGAATTGTACCTGTTAATGCCAAAGCTTCCTATGGCCAGGGACATTATGGACGTCAGAGAAGCAACTGTAACTATGAATCAAAAAACCCAGGGGAACCTCAGCTGAATGCATTGGGCAGGAAGGGACTCTGTTGGAAAGTTCTTAAAGTGAAACATTAAACCAGCTAAATCATAACACTTGCTGCATTCTCCAGTGGTAGCTAAGATAATAAAATAACTTCTTTTTCAAATAACCAACCAACCTTTTCTTGTGTCAATGTCCTTCCAGCCTTTAAAAAAAATACCATATTTGCTTGTTTGAGCACAATTACTTTTATGAAAGCAAATTATGTATGGCATCCTATCTAAGCATTTTATAAGATTCCTGCCTGCAGCAAAATGACTCTCTGCCTTACAGTAGTTTTTTTGCAGAAGACCACATATCTTTTCCAACTGGAAAAGGCATTACTGCCTTCAGTTTTCCCATAGTCCAGCCCTACAAGCAGATCATAGTCACATCCATGCTGGCAATGTTTCTGGTTACAGGTGAATTTTTGTCCTATGAGTCTGGCCATGCTTAGCCAAGTCTCCTGCACCTGTATTTAATCCATATTGAGAATATAACTCCACGAGATGATATCTTCAGCTGATGCTTTAGGTTCTAACTTTTATATTTTTCAAATCCTGTACTGCCTAGTGTAACTCTGAAGTTTCTTGTGGCCTGTTAGCTGCTGTTTTCTCATGCTGGTTAGACATAACAAATCTCTCTAGGTTTGCTCCTCAAGGACACCAGGCCCAAAATGTGTAAACTAAAATCTTAAAAAGGGGGGGTAAACTTGGGGAAATTACATAATTAACTAAAGTACAATTGGAGAATTAGCCCTGATATGCAAGTGGACCAAACTTATAAAAGTGTGAAGAACCCGTGACCCAGGGTCCATCTTGGGCGTAGCCTTTTGACTCCCCAGGGTGTACCTTGAAGGCCCTTCAAATAAATACCTACCTTTACTCCCTTATTCCCACCTAGTCTCTGTTTTTAGGTGGCCATCTCAGGCATCACAGCAACAGAATTCCTATAAGCATTTCCCAAGTTAAACCAAATAATTCTCCTTCACACATTAATTTTCTTCTGCCCTACAACTATCTACACCTTACCTATGACAGACCAGTGGCACATAACACCATGCTGTATAAAACATGTGACTGACACAACACAGAAATGACAACTATGTGTGAGTGCAGCTGCAAGGTGCCTTGGAAGCATTCTGAAATCATAACCAATCACAAATCCCATTTGGGCAAGCAGCAGTTTTCAAGCCACCCACAAAACACAAAGCTGCACTGTAGGTAAAAGGCTGGTGGCTGTGAATCCATCAGCCACTCCCAGGCTCCACACAGAGCCAGCCAAAGCTGTGGATGGCACACAGCTGCCTGCACTATGTTACTATCCGCAGTGAACATTTGCAAGCAAGGGAGAACATTCTCTTTGGGTTGCTTCTCTTCCATGACAGCCACTTTGAGGTCTTCTGCCTACCAGCTCATGACATTCCCACTGTCCAATTTCATTCTTATAGTCAGCATGAAAAGAGCTCTTCATAACCTTTTAACAACTGAATATAAATGGCTTTACCAGCTTAGGCTTCTCAGTATAGCGTCTTCACCTAAAACTTGCCATTTCTTTACCTCAGCAAAATACAGACACATTTATCAGACAAAATTAGGTGAAGAGCTATTGCATTTTTTTTTCTAGTGATAAAGCATGAGCCATGAAGGAATACAGAGTACATCTCAGTGGCTCAAAAAGGCATGCCAGGCAGGTATGAAAAGAAACCTTTTACAGTAGAAATAAGGTTTAGCAGTAGTTCTTCATGCTGAATAGAGGCTCAATGGCAAGAATATCCTTTTATTATAAAATATAAGAAGGTCAGAACCTAAGCACAAAATAGCAGAGATATTTCTGGCTGAAATGACTAGAAAATGGAGAGGAGACTCCTGTGGCATGGATATTTCTAAAGGTTTTTTATTTTATTCAGTAATACAATAAACATATTTTAAATTTTTTTCCCTGATTGAAATGCAATAAATAGAACCGGTGATCTTAGATCATATTTATTTCTCCTACAGGAGACTTCACTTCTAGCCTAACGACTCATGGAAGAAATTAATATAATTTGTGTAAAATGCTACCCCTAGAAAGGGTATTCACATCGGCTGAATCCAATAAAAACATACTGCTGTCTAAGCAGTGATATATTTGAGCAGCTGTATAATGCACTGGGATATGTTTGATCACGGACTTTAAGGATGTTATGGCAAAGCTTCAATTAAGTACAGTGACTTCATCTCAATCTTTGCCAATTTAGCACTTCCACAACTTTTATTAGGGGTTTGTGATCTGACATCTGCTGACTAGTTATGGTCCACTGGCCAATGGAATTCAGTGTCTCAGTTCTGAAATGATGTAGGAAACCCTCCAGCTTCAGACTAAATAAATTAAACTCCTCCACTCCCCACCCCTAAAATATCCCTAGAACAAAATAATAACTTAATATGAAAATTATTGAAAGATGATCAAGTACAGAGAAGCTCATGAAACTGACCTATCCAACTCATTAGTCCCTCAACCATGTGGAGCAATGTCCCTCAATGGACGGGATAGATACAACCATAAAATAAGTATGTTTTGTAGTTCTCAATAAAATTTCCTTAGAATAACTTCTCCTAAAAAAGAAATAGATACATAGAATCTGGCACTAGACTAAAGAATAAACAAAACCAACAACTCAACAAACATTATTGGTTTCTCATATGACTCTGTGAGGTCTTTTAGTGTTTTTGAGAGTTAGTTACCTAGTTATTGATCAGAAGGCTGGGGTGGGGAACAGCTACTGTTTTATTCTCCCCTCTCCCACAGTAAGTAAGCTTTAAAATTGTTTTTAAATGTAATTCTATTCTATAAATTTTTGATATCTATGGAGGTGCCCCCCTGGGGGATGGGCCATGGGAGTTGAGGCATGGTCTGGGGGGTTTCCAGGCTCCCTGATGTTATCCTGTTCGTTACTGGTTATAGGTGTTTTCCCCGCCCCAAAAACTGTGGTTGTTCCATGATTCCTGGGTCTTTGGTGGCCAGTCCGTGCCTGACCTGGTGGCCATGTGGTCGGTCTGGGCCCTGCCTGGCTGCCACGTGGTCAGAGAAATAAAACACCCATGAATATCTACCAAAAATACTGTTCCTGATTCTTTCTACGGACAAAGCTGTCTTCAGGGAGGGTTGCAGGCTTTACCTGACTTCAACAGATACCTGCAGCTTAATTCCAAATACAGAATAGGATAGGAATAACTAGTGACTGTATTTTGCATTGATGATCCTTGATTTTTCTACCTGCATCTAGAAATTGCATTCTTGCTTTTTATTCTTTGTCTTTTAAATGTTTTCTGATTGTCTTGATATGAATCTGGGTTTAAGTTTCTTGTTAGTCATAGACACATCTTTAAACTCCTAAGTTATATTCATTGACATTAACTATTTAGATTCATCAGAGCACTTGTTTAGCTTTGTCTTCTGTTTTGCAGTACTGTTCTAACACCTTCTTACAACCAGACTATTTTCTGCCCAGCATAATTTCTTTATGTCTTTTTATGCTTCTTAGGGGTTGTCTAATTGGACACGAATTTCCATTAATATTTTCTCTTTTGAATTCATGGCACTTGTCACTTACAGCAACAAGGCATAAAATTTTGGGAAACTGTTACTTTTAAAGTTCCAAATACATAAACTGATTTGCACAAAATGCAGTCACTAGTACCTGGTTGACTTCTACTTTTAAGTCAGTGATTAACTCTTTTCCATCTTCCTGAATGGGGTCAAGGGTTTGGTAACACCCTTGTCCACACCAGTTTCCAGAACATCAACATTTAGAGAATTTCAAAGGAAAACTGGCATCTAGTCAATACAGGAACTAACACATCACCTAAATTTAATTCACTACTCAGACAGGTTAGCTGAAAATTTTCCCAGAGAAAAAAAATTAGGAACAATTTTAAAAACCAACAAATGAACCAAAAAAAAAAACCCCCAACCAATCCTAAAAACTCCAACAACTTTCCAGGATTAAAGTGTTTTACTCTGAAGATTTAAGGCACAGTGGATACAGGACAGGGCCCAAGAAAACCATTTCACAGACTACTCTTGGGCTCTGACTCTTGAGCAGCCCCAGCATTCCTCCTGGCCTGCTTTACTTCTCTGATTTTTTTACAGGTTATTTCACTTGAGGTTACTAGTTGCAAAGCTAGGATTCAGAATCTGAAAAATCCAGGTCTAGCCTGAAGCTCTGTATCTCTGGTGGGCAAGAATTTTTGCTTGACAGTGGACGTGCTGCAAATTCTCCTTGAATGAGGTCACCCAGGACTTGAAGCGAAAGATTTCAGGACTTCCTACTGCCCACTGAAAAGTTAACAGAGATAAACCAGGCAAGAATGCCAGTTAACAGAACTATTACTGCAGACAGTTGGATAGCCAGAGTGTGTAACAACTTTCCTTTAGGGAAGACCATGCGTGCTAGATGTTTTCAAAACAGAGTTTGCTTGGAACTTCTGGCTTATTTCTAGCAGAAATTAGAAAAATCATGGCATCCATACAGTTCAATCTAAAACCATCTGAGCAAAATTTTAACGAAAATTAGAAGATCAGAAAATCAACTTTGCATCTCTCAACAAGACTGCAAGATCCAAGATGCTTGCTTGTTGCTTTTTTCCCCTAGACATTGATGGTAGATCTTTCGGAATCAGTTTTTCCTATTTTCTAATCACATTTTGGGTGCCTGTTCTTGAGCAATCAAACTTGAGAAGTGCTTTAAATACCAACAGCCGATCAATCTCCATTTTCCTGAAAAACATAGCTCTGAGTTATCAGGGTTGCTTGTAGCCTTAAAGCCCAGAAGCTCTGCTGCTCATTGTTCAGTCAGAGGCAGATTTTAAGGCTCGGTGAAATATAATCCATGAAAATCCTTTTCAATAACGTGGATACAGTTATCTTCTTATCACCTTTAAGTCCTGGTTTTATACCTCATTACCTGATCACAAATCAGACTGGCATGGTGGAGCATAACTGATAAAAAAATGGAATTCTTTAGGAGTTTAAAACTCCTCTCCGGTATAGAGCAAGAATAACCCAGATATTTCTGATTGGGAAAGATGACCATCTATTTCATGCAAGATGTAAACATTTGAGTTCCATTAAATATTTTATGTAAAAGAGCCAAAAATTTATTGTTGAAATAATCGTATACATGCTTATTACTTACAGAAAGTTAGTCCAAAAATAGTTGTGTATTATTTCAAATAGGTAGGCAAACTTTTTTCTGAGACATCCACATTGACAAATGAATTCTTACATTTGTGTATTGATTGTTGGATAGTGAACTGAGATTTAAGTGCTCAGATAAGCTGACATGTGAATCTGAGTCTTTACATGTGCAATTCATTTACATGGCCTCAAATTTTCAAGGGAGAATTATTCAGGGAAAAACTGCCTGAAAAACATTCTTCGGGCAATCATTCTAGCTCCTTGGGAATACATAAACGATACCATAATGTTCAGATATTACTGTTCAGATGGCCTAGAATTACTGATCCAGCATGTAAGGCTTTATAGTAAAGAAAAGAGTTATGTCAGTCTGACCTAGAAGCAGAAGCTCCTTTAAACTCAATAGACTTTAAACATTCTCTTTTACCAAGTTACACAAACACAGATGATTTGGCTTCTGGATAGTGAAAGACAGCCAAAGAATACTGTACTAAGGGACTTCGGTGTGGGGTGGAGTTAAAGTATACAGAATACTGCTTTTGCACTGTAGTGGAGCTAGCTCTGCACAGGAAGATGGCCCTGGGTGAATTCTGCAGGAGGAGATAAAGCTTACTTGTACTGAAATTCTGTGAAAGATGTTGCCATTTTGCATGAGTTTTATGGCTGCTTTCAACTTTTGATCCGTATGTCTTAAAAATCCAGTGGAATGGCCAAAATGTCAGTAACATATTGTCTTAAGGGAGACTTTTTTCTAGTCAAAACTAAGCATAATGTAAGTGGTCAGTATTGACCACTAGCATATTCATTTGCTATTTAAGTTCCTAATAATATGCTACATTTCTAATACTCTGCATTCCAATACCTAACTGTGGACAGAATTTTATTAAGAGCAGGTATGAGGTAGCTTTAGAAACTAAACTAAACAAAAAGTTGTCAGGCTAAATGAGCAAAATAACTACATGATAAACAAAACGCAAAAGTCCCTGATTCCTCAGAGAAATTAATTTGTATTTTGAAAAACAAAATAAGAGACTGGAAAAGCTTTTCTCATCCCAACTAAGCAGCTAACACCACTTCAAAAGCTGTATGGAGTGTCAGTACACCACATTAATAGGCTGCTTAAAAAGAGACGTGGACAAGTTACACAGTTCCTCGTGGTCTTCTCTTGTCAGAAAAAAAGTGTGTCTTCAAAATTTTTGAGACTGTCTAGCAGAAATAAATTTCAATTACTTATCTCTTTGTTCTATAGCCAAATATAATTTATTTCATGGCTCATAAGCCATTACTCAGCTAAGTTTTCCATCATGGGAGTAATTTAATTTCTCGGGTGTTCCATGTTACAACAGACTTAATTTTACTGTGAGGTTCTCCAGCGCTAACAAGAGTAAAACCTGTTCATAGCTGCTAGTGACAGGCACTATATGTAGGTCAGACCAGCAGCTGGGGTAGATTTCTATAACTTAATTGATATAAATGGAGCTACTTTACTGAGTGGTCACTGCTGAGTACTTTCTGATCTTTGAAGAATTGAACCTGACAACACTGACAAGGTGACCAAGTTAAGTTCATACCTAATGATCTTAAAATGGTTCCTGTTCATCTACAACTCATTAAGTTATTGCAAAACTATTTAGAAAATACTTGCAAGTTTTAAAGCTGGGTACTGTTTTTCAAACAACTGTTTTCAAGAAATTTAAAAACACTGAAAACACAAATGTTTAAATATCATATTTCTAAATTTGTGTCGTACTCCCTTTGCTTTGATACTAGCTACAATAAAATGAATAATGTTCATATTTCCCCCTTCCCTTTGTCCTTTCAAAATCTCTCCATACTTTCAGTAAACAATGGCAAAGTTTCAAAAGTGGGGTTTTTTTCACTTTTTCCCATAATTATTTTTCTAAGCTTGGCAAAGTTTTGAAAAGTCAAAATAAAAGGCAACATATGCACAAGAGTCCCAGATGGCATAATTCCTTCTTTTTTTAATGGGGGTAAAAAGGGAAAACAAAAGTTAAAACTGAAAACACAGGGCTTTAAAAAAAAAAATCTATACATTCTACTGTAATTTCCCATTAAAAATCAAATTAAAAAGTGGTATTTATCAAGGTATTTCCAAAAAATAAGCCTGAACTATTCCATTTTAAAAATGCAGTTACTTTTTCAATTTGATGTAATTTATCCTGAATTATTACTTATCTATTCCTATCAGGAAAATATTCCTGAGTTGCTATGAAAACCAACCACATACAGCAGAAAAATTGAAAATTATGGCTGTGTCAAAATGCAGTGCTAATCTGTGAAGAAGATACTACTCAGTCAGGTAATTGATCAAATTGTGCGCTTGATCCCTTCATCGTTTCAATTTTAGTTCTCACTTGCTTAACTAATGGTAAGATGAAAGGAGACCAAATAATGTCTCCTTAACTTCAACAGAAAGAAAATTTTTTCCTTCTAGCTATACATAAAACATTCCCCATTTTAATTCTAAGGGCAGCACCTTTATGACTCTTCCTGAATTTTAGCCACTTGACTCAGTTGCACTACTGGCAATTAAGAAAATACCCATTCTTTGGCTTGGAAATTGAATACAATCCGTCTGCCAGGCGTTTGAATCTCCAGTGCTGAAATCCATTATGCCTTTTTTTACAGGAATCCAGTACAGCACTTCAGTTTGTGACCAGTCTACTCCGCAACAAAAGGTTTATACTGGGATTTATTCAAAAGAGAGAGCAGGGAATTTTGACACTTCATCTGCTGTGACACCACGTACAGATGTGTCACCTGCATACCATTACAGATGCATTCTTTTCTGTTTGAACATCACAAGTACCCAAATGCGTACACACTAAAGACCTAGTCACATAGATAATTTGTGGTGTAAATCATTTCAGATTTGTCAAAGCACTAGTAAAGCTGTGTTAAGGAAAAAAAGCAACATATTTTAGAGTCATCAAACGAGCTGATAATAGAATTACCAAGAAAAGCAAAAGACCGTTCTATCTTTTCAGTCTAGGCCCAAATGGAAGTAACACTACTTTTTCTTTCTGTCCAGAATTCTGTCATTAAAAATGAGAACTGTATTAAAAGAGGACAGCACTTGCCCTCATTTGGACAGCAGATTTAAATGAGAAGACAGTTATTGCTATAGGGCATAGAGCCATCAGCATCTCTGGAGCTATTTATACGGACTGGAAGAGTAAGAGTAAGCTGTTATCCACCTCTTCTGCTCAAACATTTATCAAATGATGAGCTAAATGCCTAGCAACATGCTCGTCTTCCCTGTAGCAGATGTGGAGATTGTGTTTTCCAGATGCAGAAGTGTGAGCTACAGAGGAGACTCAGCTGTCCCAGCAGGCTGTTGTAAAGGAGACTGAACCTTTTGTCTGGGGCAGTGCTTAATTCATCTCTGCAAAGGAAAACAGTAACATTCTCTACACAGAAATGCTGAGACCTTCACCAACCTTCACAGCAGCAAAAACCTGGTGATGACAGCTCGACATTTTCTGACAGAATGTTGCTCTAAACAAAAATGCCAGTTCCTTGAAAATTAACTACCTCCCAGGAATATGTCTTTCCAACAAAATTCCTGTGAAAAATAGACAGGTCTGATCATAACTGTACCTGGTTTCCTTCTAGATTACCTCCTCAACTCCTCTGGCAAATTACTCAAGACTCCAAACTCTAAAAACAAGTTTCTAGCTTTAGGGCTTCAGAACTGCTCAAAAAATGTGCTCTCTAATATCAAAAGTGCTCCTTAAGGACCATTGTTCAAATCCTTCCTTTACTACTCTTGTTTTCCGAAAATCTTGTAAAAGCAGCTGGAAAAAGTGTTTTGATTTCCTCAAAACAAAATCTTGGACCTTCTACTCCTGCTGAAATGTCACCACCTTATTCCAGAGTTCGGTTTGAGAAGAATTTTTTGTGCCTATGTGTATAACTCAAGAAACTATGATTCTGGTTCTGAATTAACCTAGAATCCTAGACCATTCTCAAAATGACTGTGAGTGCTCAAAATATGTCTCGATAGAGTGAAAAAAAAAAATCCCTAATTCGTATGTTAAAAAACCTGAAATGTAACTGTCGTAGAAATCCTTGGGCCTGGAAGATTTCAACTGCAGGCTCTCAGCATACTAAAGACCTCAGAGAGACATAAAAGTTGCCTTCAGAATTTGTTCATGCTTCAGTGCATTATAAATGCCTCTCGTTACTCAAAATAACAATATAGCAGAGGTTTTTAGGCATAAATCCAGATTGAAGTTGCAATAGAAAGTCAATGTTTGCATAATACTCTGTCAATTTTTGATAAGCACATTTCTTAGGGATTCTTGACAATGTGTAGGAACACAGAAATACAAGATTCATCCAATGCACATTTTATTTTAATCATTGTCCAATTATAAAGCTATTTGATATATGCAATATATCATAGCTCTTTTCTGTATAGATGATCCTGTCCCTTTTACTTCAGGAAAAGTTATATACTGCACTCTGTAGGATACAAATTGAATGTGCAGCAAGACAAAAATAAAAGGATCAATATTATCATTTCCCACAGATTTATAAGGATTTAAAAGTAATAGTTCTTTCAAAACTGGAACAGACTTTAATAGCTTAGAGCAAAATGCCTACATGTTATTTGAAACCTTGCTGGTTTGTGAATATTGATCCAATATAATTTTTGTATGTGCTTCTATGAATAATTTATAAATGCCTCAAGCAGTAGCTAGATGCTTCTGATGAAGAAAAATAAGACTGTGAAATATATTTTAAATGGATTGGATGCTGAAGTTCAAGGTTAGCTCCAAGTGTGTTCAAAGCTTGGGAATACACAAATACAGAAAATGTCACAGAATATTCATTTTATATGTGATATCATTAAAAATATGGTAGCAGAGAGTCTAAAGGCATTAAGATGTGAATGACGGGTTTTGAAACCTCTTGCCTCTCTGTTTAAGAGTGCAAGGACAAAGCATTCCCCAGAGCAACCTTCAGTGATGCAGTGATGAGAATTGCATCTGTAGTGATGACAACAAAACCTACCTTCAATGAGCCCACATAATAGAATTAAATATTTCAATAAACCCCTAAAGACTCACAGCATTTTAAGCACTTTTGCACTGGTCAAAACACAGAGGGACAAATTTACTAAACACTGGAAGTGGGACTGCCTGCCCTGGCCTAAATACTCTGAGTATATCTGCACTGCGCAATGCTGTATGATGGGAGACTCTCTGAGCCATTTTGGTACCAGGAGTGTATTCTGGTGTTCCCACATGGCACATAGAACAGCCAGCTACCTCTGTCTGACTCCCCGCTGGCATTGCTAAACTGCTGTGCTATGCTGGGGGACCAAACGTTTACTGTCAGGCTGACTTTCACAATAATTGATCCAGATAAAGACAAAATGGTGGGTGAAAATCAGTTCAGGAACCTCATAAAGATAAAATTTTCCTAAGCATCTGATGCAAAACAAAAAGAACTAGGCAGAATCCTGCCAAGTGCTGACCTGAACCGCTGTTCAGCTGCTGCCTGTGCCTACATTTGTTGAAACGCTGTAGTAGCTTTGAGCTGCATTTACACTGCCACAGTGGAGTATCACTTGCCCATCTCCACAGCCACCCAATGTGTTTCTATTCCTTTTTGCCTGGACTCCACTCTGAGGGGAAATACAGAGGCAGCATGTGAAGGAAATGCAGCTGCTAACAAGAAGATAATACATTCTGGTGTCCTAAACATACAGAAGCTGTCAATACAACCTGCTGCAATTTTTTTTTTCCAGCCTGCCCAAAATTAATATGCCAGTGTGTCTTAAAACTTGCTGTGTCCTTCATGTCCCAGTGCAACAGCACGCAACCAACAAGACCTATCCACCAGGTTCCTTCCCCTTACACGCTCTGCGTACCACGACTGCCAGAGAGCAGAACCCTGCCCAACAGCCCTACCTGCATCTATAGATTTCCTTCTAGGAACATTTCCAAGTGGCAAAACGAGACGACATCAGCAGAGCTGACACACACAGGCTGCTTCAACACCACCGGTGCGAATCTGAAGCTGAAAGCCACATGCGGGCAAGGAATATCAGTCAGCAGTGGGGTGTAGCTCAAAATTTCCGAGAATTCCTGTGGTAGAGATGCAGCTTGTCATAATCTATGAGCATTTGTGTTGAGGCTAGAAGTCCACATGCCAATATCACAGCCTGGAAGAGAGAGCTCTCTGCGTATTTCACCGCTGAAGCAGAAAATACATTTTTCCATTGGTAGAAAGCCACCTTCCTGTCATTCCACTCCTCTGAAACAATTTACAAGAAAGTTGATGGCCAAAAGCACCAGAGCCAGTGGGGCTGGATCCTGTGCTTATAAAATGAGGTTTCCAGAGACCCCCTGGGCTCTCCCACGGCCCTGTCAGTCTCTGCAGGGAGCAGGATCTGAAGATACACACCTCAGACACATCCTTGAGCTCTCATTGTCATGGTCAGCCCACTGAAGGCAAGAACTGCTCAGTCCTGGCCCAGCTGAGGTGCAGATAAGGATCTCCACTGCTGCTGTGCGACCACAGGAACAAGGGAAGGACAGGATATATTTCTTGCTTGTCATACAAAAGGATACTGATTGCCCTGTGTGCTGTTGTCCCTTATGAGGGAAGGTACTACAACAAGAAAACTGCTCCTTTCATAACTTCCATTTGACTAACACTTTTCTATGAGTGGCCTTCTGATAGACTTGGAAACTAAATTTACTAAGGTTTTAAATTTGATCTTAATAACTACTTTGAGTTGGGTTTTAAAGAAGAAGAAAAAACACAGAATAGGAAAATCAATATTACTCTGTTTTCCAGATGGAGTGGGTTTTAGACAATCAGATTTCAATCAAAACCACAACTCGTATCTATAAAATTTAAAAAAAAATCGGACCTGTGTAGGTGCAAATACAAGTTGAATAAAGAAACATGGTATTTCAGATCCCAAATGATCTAAGGTTTTAATTATAAATAATGCAAGAGTCATGCATGGCTCAGTGCAAAAGGAACTATTACAGAGCAATTTTTAAAACCCTACCAGCAAAACTATGTGTAAGGGAAATTTTGACAGGATTTAGCTAGCCAATGAACTTTTTCTACACCCGTCAGCCAGAATCACTATTGGCCACAGTCTGGTTGCCAAAATGATTATGTACTGGTGAAAGAATATGCCAATAATAACAGCTTGAGTAGGGCTAGAAACCATTACTATGCCCTGTCTGCTGCTGAATGTACAAATACCATTAAAAGACTAATCAACTTACAAAACAGGAAATATTCTTCTTTTAAAGGTGCGATATTACTCACATCTAACTGAAGTTTAAAATTAGCTTTTCTTTCAGGAAGTTTTCTACTAAAGAGACCACAATTTGACAAGGTCAGATGTTGTGAATGTGTATAGATTGCCACATATGCCTTCCCTATTTGTTTGTTTCTCCTCATGAGCTCTATCTTCTTCTACTCCAGAGACACACTTTCCTGTAATTTACTGCCTCTATTGTGTTCCAGAAACCTGCACGTCTCCCAGGACACTAGGTTTCTAGACTCTAAACCTCAGAACACAATGTTTCTCAAGTATGGATATAGAACAAAGAATTCTGAATGTAGCATCAGGTCAGCTTAGCAGGTGTTTTTCTTTAGCAGCTTTAGAAAAGTGGAAAGGGAAATACGATTTATGTTCAATATTTACTCTTATATAAGCACCTTCTAATATAGCTTCCTTCTACCATGTATTCGTCCTGATAATCTCAGTAGAGAAGTGTGCTCAAAGATGATAGTTTTGACTCCTCATAAAATTAGGTAGGTTTTGATTTTCTTTTCTTAGATGCAACTGAAGAGAAACAGGCTGGCAGCTCACAGGCCAGCTCATGTATTGACTGCATGTTTGAAAACAAGATTGAAAAGGGATTACTTTTAGACTCTGAGACAGGAGGTATGGTAATGGAGGGGTCATGCTTCAACTGCACTCTTGTTTACATCCCTCCAGAGAGATCCAACCACCACCTGTAATGCTCACTCGACCTTCAAGAGCACAGGAATTTCTTATCAACAACAGCCGCTGCAGAGAAAGCAGAGAGACAGAGAAGGGATGTCTGTTTCTGTGTTCTGCAAAACTCCCTGTGAACGATTTACTGGCACTGGTGTCCAGGTAGAACTACCACTCCAGCAGTGCTAATTCCACAGCTGCACTGAGACTGCTGAGGGAAGTAGGGCAGGACACATTAAATGTTGGTCTCTGCTTAGTGTTTGAGGTAATTTTCTCCTGCCTTTGCAGAAGGCTGGAGTGTTTCTATTAGCCAGCTTAATGTCCATAATAAGGAAATTTAAAAAGTCAAAGCTACCAAGGACAGTCTGCAATGACAGGCTGACCAGTGCCATTTATATTTAGGGGCTTTGAAGACATGGTGCTTCCAGCCCTCATATTATCAACCATGACTATTTGCACAAGGGCTCTTAATAAAACTCCACCTCCAAATTCACAATAGCAGCTAATAAATTAGTAACAAAACATCTGTGTTATTTTTGGGCCTTTTCTACAAAGCATTGTTCCTATAAACATAGTTGTAAGCCATTCTCACAGAGAATGAGAAAGAAAACAGGCACAAGTAATTATGGAGAAACATCTGAAAAAAAGAGCCAAATGCTATTGCAGCCCAGCACGCCTGTGTGGGAGAAGGTAACAAAGAGGGAGGCACTGCTGAAGCCATTTTGCCTCAGTTAGGAAAGAACACTTAGTTACTGGTTGAAAAGTTGTACAGATGGGCTTCCATAATGGAAAAACCTGCACTGACATTAAACATTCAGGGACCAAAGTATAGTGGACTTCTTCAGGGGGCAGGGAGAAAGAAGAACAGTTCTAAAAAGGAGGTTCAGTGCAACATTTAGATTTTTTTTTTATTAGAAGACAAAAAATAGTTGCACATCCTCCTTTTCTTCTAATCATGCAATATGATGTTAAAGATTTGAAGTTGTACTAAGGGTTTCCATACTTTTTATTTCTTGTTTTTCACTGTCTTCAGTGAAAATATGATCTCAATCATACAGTAAGCTTTTCTCTCAGAAGTGCTATTAAACATGGTACGGTTAGGAAACACGTATCAGACACTCTGGTATTTCCACAGAAATAAATACATACTGAAGTAGTATCACAGAGCATTAGAAGGGATAAACTAATAGTTTAAGCAAGCTTCTGAATGTTTTTTGAGTTTGGGTCTCTATTCCTCACCTAATCTGTGTCAATAATGTTAACTAAAAACAGATCTAAAAATATTTACCATGTAAAGCAGAAACACATGCAAGACACTTCAGAAAGCTCTGTTCAGCAATCCAATATTTGTTTTATTCAGTTCAACACCGATACACTGGGATCTGTGCCAAGGTTATGCATGTTGTTGAATGAATCCCAAAGTGTCCTTTTCCGCTATGTTTTGAATCCCCATTAGTATAGTTCACTGCAACAATAAACCTCACCCGCTTCTCACCCGTCTGGCTCCCTGTGGAGCAATACACACTTTGCTTAAGAACCTACATCTATAACAGAAACACACTGATAGTGCATTCCCAGCAGAAGACTGGCAATCATATCAGGCAACAGTTAGTTAACACAAGTCATTTCAGATGGAAACAAGATTTCAAACATACATAATAGATAGGTTGTCTCTTTCAAAACACCAGCAAACGTATCATTAGGTAGGACTGCTACCAAGAGGAGAATTTGACACAATTACTACAACCTTGGGGATACCCAAGGCTGATGAGTTTTCCCAAGTTTCAGAAAATAAGTGAAACCCATTTCATTAGTAGAATTGAACAGTTCTAGTAAGAATGATTTTATAGGCAGATTTCATCAGCACAGAGGCAAATCCTGCCTCTTTCACACAGAAATAAAAGCAGCAGAACTAGTAGCGCTCATCTTTTCAAGATGAGTACGTGTATATCACAGTCTATCCCACGCTCTGCTATTTTCACTACTAAGTATACAATAATTGATGAGCTGCCAAGTAGCCTGTGGGCAAGGATTGCCCTCTCCCAGGTCAGGCCATCCAGAAGTCCTAAGGATTCTTGAATGTTACAAGTCTTGCAATAGCAGAGTGAATTTATACTTGTTCCGCTCAAAAAATCTGCTCAGAGAGGTTTATTTGCCGGCTGTAAGTAAGAATGTTTCATTTCCCCCAGTATGTTTCTGTCTTATCATCACTTATATTAATACATGATGCATAAAAAAACTTCACCTGTTGAAATAAAAATTAACTGTCATAAAACAAACACACTGCAAAATCCAAAACTCCACCCTCCATCCCTAACTTGCAATTTTTTTGTTCTTTTATTTGAGAACATATGAGCTCCGGTACTCTCATGCCCCTTCTGAGTTCACCACCCAATTACCTATCATCACCTAGTAGTGATTCACACCCTGAAGTCGGATTTAGTAGTTTGAAAATTCATTTCCAGCAAAGTTCAAATGAAACAGGTCAAAGGGACACATCACTGGTAGCTCTGCAAGCACAGATGTTTAGCAGAGACAAGTTTAAATTTCATTCTGGCAATAGTTTAGCCTTTGAACTCACAAAGAGCATAGTCTGTTTAGCAAGAGAGTATTTGTGACAATTTCATTTTCATACATTTTTTTGAGTCAGTAACACTTAAAACAAGAGCAGTGTGTTATTTAAAAAAAAAAAAGTGAGAAATTACTTTGTAAAAGTAATGTAGAAAATTAATATTTTGGCCTGTGTGATATGTTCTATTGAGCAAATCAGATAGGGATGACAGAATTCAGTTATTTTTAGCTTCAAAACATTAATACCAATACCCTTCCATACTTCTGTGTCAGAAAATGACTTAAGTACCTGCTTATGTTTCTCAGCTAAGGAAATAAGTTAGAAACATGTCCTTGTCAGGAGACTGATAGGAAGTTGTAAATTAGAATTCAGAATAAAATATAAATATCAGTCACACTGAATAATTCTACTATACTAATACCATAAGTCAAAGTGTTGAAGACACCCCTAAAAAACTACAGAAATTACACTACACTATGACCGTCTACGTTCTACAGACTCTACCACTAAATGCATTATTACACCTGCTCTCTTGTCTGTTCCTCCATCTGTGGCTAAGGAGCAGGGCTGGGTTTGAGAGGCCTGCATCATATACCACAAGATGACATGCAATTCTTTGGGGATCATGCCAGGTCTCTTTTAACATTCTTCCCACCCACCAATTGCAGCCCTCATTGAAATATTGCAGAGCTAAATCTCTTGTGAACCACACTGAGTTCCCGTGGAGAAGTGTTATTGTAAGTAAAAGATGCACCTCCAAGGACTGATACCAGCTAATTACACAAGAGAAGCCAAATTGAGGTGAAATTGTCCTTGCCAGAGGAGCATTTAGTCCACTTCATAAACACTGACCTCTTCAATAAGCTCAAATAAAAAGCAAAGGCTCCTTCTACTATTGTTCTGCATGTTTAAAAGGTCTGGTCTGCATAACACAGTAAGTTTGCTATTACCTTTTTTCCCAAATTAAAAACATATTATAATATCAGGTACATGAGATCAAAAATAATTCAACTTCATTTAAAAGTACTTATCTCATAGCAAATTGCAAAAAATTTGCTTACACATTGTGGGAAAAGTAGATGACTTACAAGGAAAATATTGAGTGAATTTAGTGTAGTTACAAAAGAGATCCCATATTGCCTGATCTTACTATTTTGTTGTGAACATACAAAGAAATAGATTAGCATGATTCACTTTCCAGAAAAATTCAGGAGAGGATAAAGGGCAGCATAATGCTTCTTTCTCTAGCAACATAACCTGTGGAAAGGGTATGTGTTCATCTTTAACTCAGGTTTGAATTGAAGCAGTTAGAATAGTAAATTGAAAGATATAGTCTTAGAAAGTAAATTCAAATTCTAAATCACTGAATAGTGGAGGACTACTACTAATTGTAGAAACAGCGATGTCTTATTACTCTCAAATCTGGAAATCAGAACACCTTTCTCACACACTTGTATTCAGGTATCTGCTCTAGTCTGTACACTGCCTAAGAATTTAAAGGATATAAACACATATTATGCTTTGTGCCTCACCTTGTGAATGGCATCTAAGTTCCTTTGTGATTTCAGGCAAAAAATTGAAACATCTGTTGGACAAAGCCAAGAGCAGCCTCTATATTTTCTATTTGGTTTTGATTGCACTCCAAAACTTTCCTTCAATAACAGAAATATTTTCTAACATCCTGTAAAAGCATTACTCTAGTTTAGAGGATGGGAAGAAGGGGAAGGAGAGAAGGCAGGTTTGGCAAGTAAGGTTAGGTCAGTTGCTTCATAAAATACTATAAAATTACTATGGGGACAAAACCTTTAGCAAGGTCTGTTGAAATAGGACAACAGGTAATTTTAAAATGAAGATGGGTTGCTTTAGAATAGATATAAGGACTACATTTTTCTAAAGTGAGAGTGGTGAAATACTGGAATAGGTTACCCAGAGAGGTAGTAGATGCCCATCCCTGGAAACATTCAAGCTGAGTCTGGACAGTGCTCTGAGCAACCTAATGTACTCGAAGATGGTCCTGCCCACTGCAGAGTTTTTGGACCTTTAAAGCTCCCTTCCAACCCAAACTATTCTACAATTCTGTGCTATGCTGTGAATGAAAATATACAGACAGTAACAAACACGCTGATGGATAACTTAGTGGCCCCAGAGTAAAGTGACCAGGCACAAAGCTTCATGTGATATCTCAGTCTTTGGATTTTTATCTAAGGGTGCAGTGAGATTCCAGGAAGAAATCCTATGAGCTGGACAGGAGGGTATTTGATTCAGTGCTTTTGAAGATGGAGTCTGCTTTCATGAGTAGCTTTTCTACGGGAGATTATTTCAACCTGGTACTAATTGCAGTAAACATAGTATTTCTCTTCAGTTTTTGTGTTGAAATGGCATGAGGTTGGCTGAAAGTGTTACAAATTCTGTGTTGGTAAGAAGAGGTGGAAGTTAGATTTTTCTTGAGTTTCACCATTTTACTGATTAAACATAAGGAAACACAGAGGCCTCATGGTAATAGTTAATTTCTGACCAGTACTAATTTAACATGTATCTTATTTCACAAGATGTTAATGTAAACCTGAGGGTGCAATTATACCCTTTAAAATGTTTTTCTTAAAATGAGATACTATTTAAACAACAGAATATTAAACATCAAAATTAGATTAAGCTGAACTGTTAGAAAGTGCAAAGAAAAAATACCAAAAAGCCAGCATAGATCTGATCCAGGGAAAAATGAAGTTCTGTGGCCACCAACCAATAAAAACTCTTTGGGCTGTATATTTTTTACGAGTATTCTGGATTCAGAATAATCCTGTTTCTTCTCTGCAGCCCAGATACTAATTGGAGTCCATTACCACTTTTTTCAACAGGAACACTATGATGCCTTCAAAACGAAAATCAGCCTCTTGAAAGTTTCACATTTCATTGTCGCTTTGTAGTGTGGTTTCAAATCTCATCGCATGAAAGGCAAAGCCATAAATATTAAAATGGAGCAATAAAATATTTTCATATATTCCATTACAGTCCTGAGAGGCAATGAAAATGCTGAACTTTACTGATGTCAAGGAAATTTTACACCATACTGCACCTTGAAAGGCCTGCTCTTTCTTTTCTATACATGTGGTAGTGAACTGTGCAAATCTAGTAGCCAATGGAAACTAGCTGAACTTACCAAAATCTCATTAATAGATATCATGATAAACAAGAAAAACAGTGAAACCAACAACTCTAAAAGAATACTTGTAGTATTATGTGAATAAATTATCTGCTCAACGACCTAGTTTCAGTCTAGTAGGGAAATTCAGTCATATCCAAGGGGAAAAAAATAAAAATCAGGCCTTAAATATACTCAGAACAATTTTTAGCTATGGCATCTTTCATCTCATGATTTCTTACTAACAGTAATCCTACACGTGAGTAATTATTCCCTTTTATATGGAAAAATTATATACAGGCACACTAAGAACAGTAAATACAGATGCCAGTATCCAGGCCATGACTATTGACTATTTCAAGCATGAATAAAGTTTTCTCAGTTACAATGTGCTAGGGACTCATTCTCTGAAATTTCTATCACTACCTCAGTGAATTGATTCCCCCTTTTCCGAGGGACTAGGCAGCAGGATATACAGAGTCCTACAGAGGTGTCATAGAAAACTGGGGAAAAAAAGAATGTAAAGCCCTTAACTTTTCTCTATCTAATCAGAAGATCTACTTCTTAAAAAAAAAAAAAAAAAAAANAAAAAAACAACACCCAAAAAACAAAACCAAAACCCAGACCAAAAACCAAGCAACCCAAACAGATTTGGCTGAGGATGATGTAAGAACATATTACAGAGGTTAGACAGATTACAGTGGTTTATAGCACACAATCTCTTAATCACAGAACCATCCTTTTCCCATGAAGATGTTTTACTTCCTCAGAAAATTATAATCAGCAAAAAGGCCCACAAAGTCAGAAAACTTTTGAACAGAATGGGATTCTAGCAGTTTAGAAGGATTAAACTGTGATTACCTATGTGAGTAACCTGTGGGGGGACAATCCCTTTAACATGGTGCACAGCAAAGTAGCCAGAAAGCATCAACCTAACAGGTCTAACCTAATCAATAAAAACCTACATACAGTAAGAAATAGATCCCACAAGACTGAATTGAATGTTATATTTCTGATTTTTGCAAATAAAATTGATAAGAATACTGATTTTAAATACAAATATCTGGGTATAATACTCAGTAATGCTGGCACTTGTACAAAATAGTATTACCAGTTGAAAGCACTGATCAAAATGTAACTTGATTTTTTTTTGAGGTAATTTTTTTGAGATAATTCCCTCTAAATGGGCAGTAGTTTGGAAAACTGAAGTTTGAATTAAAAAATAATACAGGTCAGTCTGGGATTTTTTAAAGTCCACAGTTGAAAAATATCTTGTAAGTTAGAAACAGAGAGAGAAGTTTGAGTGAATACCGAAATGTTAGAGGGCAGTTGTTAAAGTTTAATCTATCACATAACAGATGAAAATTCAGATGTCAACATAATAGACAAGAAAGAAAATGGGCTAATTAGATAAACAGATTAGTAGATCGTTTAGACTCAGATGAGATGAAAACATTTCAATTTATGTTCCTAGGAGAATTATCTTGGCAAAGGGCTGACAAAAGTTTCTGTAGGAACAATATAGAAAACCTGTCATAGGCCCAGTTTCAAGAGAAAAAAATGGGACCACATCTAGAGTCTGTTCAGTTGAAGGCAAAATTGTTACTAAATGGCATCAGAATTTCACACCAAGGCCATAAAACATGAGGAAATACCATTATCCAGAGCAGACCTATTCTGGAATGCCAGTCACTTTCTGACAAGAGAACTCATTCCATCTAGTTAAATCCCAAGCACTCAGAGATGAGTGAGAGCTAATGTTGAAGACGAGAGCTTCAATACCACTTGAGGATTTGGTTTAAATATTTAACTACCTGGCAGGCCTGGAATCCACATCTCCTTGCCAGAAGTACAGATCAGTAATACAATGCTGGGGAGGAGTCAGAGGTCTGACAACATCACAGGGCAATGCTCTGGCTCAAACTCGACAAGACACAAAGGAAAACAGGGTGTTTTAAACCCCACCAGTCCTCTAGATTGGAAAAAGTTGTGAGAGAATAACTCCAAAAGAAATCCTGCAATAGTGTTTTTGTGGGAAAGTCAAGGGCTGAAAAAGGGTGACTTTATATTAATTCAAGCCCTGAACTAAAGAGCAATGTGGGAGATGTGGTCAGACTGAAACCAAGTGAATGTTTTTTGAAGTTCATTTTTAAAAAATAAAAAAAACCCAGAATTTGTCTTCCATAATTTCAGTATTATGTATAAAATTTAAGTCCCATTTTTATTTGCAGTAGTTAGTGTACATTTAAAAATCAAATTATATTTTCAAAGCAAATACTTCAAAGACGCTAAATCAGAAAAAGACAGAATAAAACAGAAACGCTTTACTGAAATTGCGTATTTTTTGTGGGATGTTGTTTTAATATTCTTATAATCTAGCCATAGAGTACCCACATCCTTTAGCATAGACTTTGTTACATGTGCTTTCCTATGACACTGTCATTTCAATATAATAGCACTTCGGAGGCATTTTTCACGACAATGTGTGGCAGAATACAAACTATAAATTAATGTAATCCAAGCCTTCACTGCTGACAGTAAATGACTCAAGCTTTTTCCCAAAGCAGAGTTTTTATCCTGAAAACAAAGATTAACTTCTGACCTTGATAATTAATCAGCCTTTAAAACTCTGGTAATACAAGGCATACTTAAGAAAATACATTTCTTTCATCTCTGTGTGCTGGTGTTACATAGCTTTTCCTGGACAAATTGGCAACTTCTGACTCACTCATATTTATGAGAAAGACTCTGAGTAGGCAACTTTTAGCACTGGTTCTCAGCATTATATTTCCTCCTCTATGAAAATAAGGAAGTATATTACGTAAGAAAACAACAAAAGGGGAATAACTTATTGCCCTTTTGGGTTGTCTGGGATATTTACAAATCTACATCCTTGCTGACGCAGTAAAAATACAAACTAGTAATCTTGAGAGACTTACTGTCCCCAGGGCAACATTGTTTTTAATTCTTTTATTGTTATTTATCTAGTCATGGGAGAACCGCAGACTGGAAGGACTCACTTCAGTTAATTCATGTTCCATCCACAAATGAGCAGATAAAAGTTACAGTGAGTAACTTTTTGGAGGACTGTCAACTGTTGCATATGCAACAGCAGTACGGAAAAGATGCAGATGTCACTTTGTTTCCTGCAAGTTCTTCCATTTACTACAAGGAATATTCCCCCTGTTTCTGTGCTGGAGGAGCACCTTCATTCCCAGCCAGAGAAGAGCTCTAGGTAGTGCTCAGCACCTTCTCTGGCTGCAGTGTCCTCACAGCAGAGGGTTTCCTCCTTCTGTTAGCTCTCATGTTGCAATAGTGATTAGTATTTTCAAACATCCTCAGGAAGTGGGTATTCAAACCAGGAGATTTTATTAAAATCAAACCAAGCAAAAATAACTATTCCCTAACCCTTGCCAATCCTATACCTCATAGTTAAAAATCTAGAAACCCTGAAACTGATAAAAAAACAGGAGACAGTAAAGACACTGTAATACTTTTACAGTGAAGCTCTTCAGTTTTGCAAGCAAGTTGGATCTGAATGGAGCTGTGACACATCAGTTTACTTGTTTGGGTTAATAATACAGTCTTCTTCAATATCAAGTAGAACATTGTCACCAACCTTTCTGCATGAAAATCAAAATCCATCTTCCTTAAAAAGTGGCAGAAAGACACAAGTCCCACTGATGGTTCAAGCCCCTGTCTTTCTGGCCATTTCTACTACTATTCACTCAGATGCTCTATCTGAGTTTGTTCATCTAAGTCACAGTTATAATACATGTGTGAGACAAAAAGGTCACTGTGAGTCATGCACACGTTTTAAAGTGTGGTTAGAGTTTTATACAAAAATTGTTGCACAAGTCTTTATTTTAGAAACCCCAAAAAGGCAAAAAGCTGCCATAATACTAGCAACAATTATTTCCGTTTTGTTCATTTCGGTGATAACAGTTTTCACCTGTGGGACTGAATTGTGGATGTGTGCTTGCTTTTATAGACTTTAGATTAGAATTTAATTTTTAACTTTACAATTGCGTATTGAATAAAACACTTACTAACTTATTCCTTTACTAAAATTTGAAAAAAAAGACAATCCTGGATAAAAGAATACACACCCTTTCCCTTTAGAATTGGCCACTCCTAACTATTTTTGAGCAAAACCAAATGCAGCTCAAAATGCTTTCCCAGACAACTGAATTTCCCTAACTCTGTACCAATGAAATTACAATGACCTTTTCTGTTTAGAGAGTAATATCCTAAAACTACCTGAAATAAGCTCTATTGCTCATGATCGTATTCTGAGATTCTGAGATTCAATGTTAAACTTTTGTTGCTTGTGCTCCAAATGCACACAAAGCAAGTTCACAGCTTTTGCAAGCAGCAGCAAAGCTCACTCCCATCCTCCTGACCCAGAAATTATGTCGGTGATTTCCATGCTATTATTAAGCACAATGAATTTACTAAATCTGAATTTACTGTTATGAAAAAGTACTCATAAACCAAAACTTCAAATTCTGATAATGTTTTTCATTTCCTTTAAAGTATTCAGACCACTAAGGATACAATGGCTATTCACAAACTTAGCTCTAGGGGAAATATTTCTACATTCATTACTTAGGAATTTATTTTTATCTGAATAAGACCATCTGACATTTCAGAGACACCTCTGACCACACCTGTAGTTTTATAGCATTACTCTACATACCATAAATATGAGCTGATCCAGTTAGTGACAAAAAAAAAAAAACACAATCCCAGAAACCTTCTACTCACACCACTGGTAAATGAGTGGAGGTCCCCTTTGACTGTTCTATATAAGCTCTGTTAAAAATCTTCACTCAGCAAATTCCCCGTTAATAAAGGCACAATCTAAAAATAACAGATGATACTCTCGAGAAATGTGCTCTCAAATTAATCTATATTCCCAGTAAGATATATTCAAACATAATTCAAACTCGCTAAGATATATCCAAACATATCCATAACCCACTTTTTATTGATACCTTTTAAAGGAAATGAAAATATTTTCCTTATATTCATGTTTATGGAGTGACAGCACTTCTGATGTCCAATTTACTGGAAAAGGTGAACAGTGCCAGAACAAAAACATCTACAAAAACCTTATATGATTTTGAAATGACAGGTTAGAAATATAAATTCTGAGCTTTTCTTGTGCAAATAGATTGGATATTAAGACCTAGCAATGTTAACATGTAGAACACACTGAATGATATGAAATTTATGTACTTTTTTTTTCACAAGCAAGAGAACAAAATTATATTTATTTCAAAAAAGGACCCTTGGTTTTTAATTTCCTTCATTTACTTTAACAGTCTTCTGAAAAATTGTTTCTATTCCTTCTTTATAATATCAAGATTTGGATTTCCTGAATAAACAGTGAACCTACATATTTCCTTGTTTATAGCTCAGGCACAATCAGCATATGATCAAGGTGTCTGGCCCTTAAAATGGTTTTTATATAGTACTTTTTCTTTCCTAAGAGCAACTCCAAGTTAGCCATATGTTTTCTTATCTTCAGAATGAATTAATTAATAAGATAGAAGCCTTGGAAATAATCAGATGATAAAATACTAAGAACTAATGAAATACATGTAGAACTGGTTTCATAGAAAGAGTTAGAATCAGCCACTATGACACATTCATCAACTTTTAAGCATTATATTTCATAATGATTCATTCTAGTATACCTACAACATAAAATGAGTAGAAGATTTCAGGGTCAGAACTTGTTATATAGACCATCAAGTCAAAAATATGTGGAGCAATCTTACCTCAAAAGTGTAAAAAGTCAGGAAGATTGACTTGTGAAATTATGACGATTAATAAATAGCCAAAATATACAAAGCATAACAGATTGATTTACTTAATACACATCTAGTAGGTCAAAGATTCTTGTAATGGCTGTATTTATTCATTTACGAAAACCTTTGAAAACATTGACTTCTTCTCTTCAGTTTAGTTTTACTTCTTTAGGTTATGCCACTTTATTATTGCTAAGAAATATCACAACTCAATTCATTTTCAGAGAATTAGGATGATGAGGAAAACTCAAAATGACCCTGAAGATGAAAATGTCAATAGTATTATAGAGGAAAATATTCTCTTTTTTGCCGTGGCGTTCTTCATGCAGCTATACTAATCTTACTTTATCTGACACCTAGCTGTGTCTAGAAATACCCTTAGGTTTGACCATTCCCTTTACTTCTCAACCTATTTCTTCAGCATTCTTCTGCTTCCCTGGTGTTCAGAGACAAATGTATTCATGTAGCTATTATCACATTTAATTATGCAGAAATGAATATCATCATTGCAGCTAAATAAATCCTCTTATCACAGGTCCCAGGCCAAAGTTCAGGCCTTATATGGGCACTAATCTCTATATCGTATCATAAATTTTTCTTTCACTAGAAAAGTTTATGCTGATTTGCATTTTCCCAGGCTAACTCCACCACCTTTAAACTACCAAGAAATCATTAAATTTCCCAGATCTCATTGTATAATTCCCTAGTGCTCCAGGTTTTTTGCCAGTAAAAGCATCTAATTTTCTTACTGCCTCAATAAGAACTACTGCCCAGATCATTACTAGTTTCGCTGACTGTACAGTAATAAATAAATTTTCATCAGCATTGTAGATTTATAGGTTGCTTCAGCTTGTAGATGGCATTAGTAAACACAGATTTCTCCTTTGTTAACCATTTTTCTCTCTCTTGTTTCTGTTTTTTGTAATACTTGGAGAAGAATGTGATGGTGTCATGTACCGCTACACACAGACAAGCAGCCATGCAATTGCAAGCCTTATATTCAAATTAGCACAATGAAAACATCCAGACTGTAAAATATGTGGGCCTGCTGCTCAGGTCACTGGCTCCCACTGCAAGCAAGTCTCCCTCACAACAAATGTGTGCAGCGCTCGGAGAACAGGTTGGAAATGTGCTAGATGAATGAATGATTTCAAATACTTCTTAAAAAAAATTTTAAAAATAGAACCAACAACCAAAAAAAAAAAAAAAGCTAACAACCAAACAACAAAAAAACCACAAACCTCAAAGCTTTTTTTCTGCTACCTGTCTGAATCCATTCTGAGTAAGATGGAAGAATCTGACTGATTGGAATGCAGCCACCTGTAAAGCCTATTCCAACCAACAAACATTTCTAATGAGATGTTTATTCCACTTTTGACAGATTAATTTTATTTTACCAGAAACCCCTAGTAACCTGAAAAAGTTGCATTTAATCTGGATGAAGGCATGTTTTAATGTGGAGGTATTTTCTTTAGCTGGCAGCCATATAATTGCATATTGCTATGAAGATTTTTGTGCAGTAAAGTTAGACTTTTACTGCCTGAAGGATAAAACCAGGCCTTTCTTTCTGTGTAGGTTAAATTTCTACAAATGAATAATAGTAGTTTAGCAAGAAGTAGATGTAATTAAAATCCAATTCCTTTACCTCTCCTCCCCTCCTCATTCCCCACACTGAAAAAAAAAAAATCAGGCAGTTATGTTTCTACTTTCCAGATGTGAACAACTGGATTAAATTCAATGGAGAGCTTTTAAAAAATCAGAACAAGTCAATGGGTCACGGTCTTCACAGCATAAAGGGAAAAACGCTAAGGCCTCAGAGCTGAGACGAAGCAACATGGCTGCAGCAGCTGCAAGGTCACAGAGATTGAAACAGAACCATGGAAAAGAAACCACAGCCACAAGAATGACAACAGAAATCACTTGTATTTTTTTTTTCCATCGTAGCGACTGGAGAACTGCATTCCTTGCTGTAGCGAAGCTGGCTCGATTGCTATACCAGCAAAATTGTTTCCCTGGTTTGGGAAGGAAAAGGTTTTCCCCACCTCTGTGAAGAGTTTTAGATATTTAAGTCAGGATCACTGAGAAGGTTCAACAGCGCAAATAATGCTCTCTGAAACTTGTGAAGATTATTTATTGTGACAGTTATTCATGTTGAAAATAAAAGTGCCTAGGATGAAAGAACAAGGTCAACAACACAGGACATGTTACCCAGAAATTTCAAAAGCAGTTTTCCCTCTCCAGCTTGGATTCCTCCTGCAAGTTCTGTGAAAGGTAGCAAGATGAAAAAAGCCTATACTCTCAGCAGAAAAGTCTGATCTTTCTCCCCTCACCTCTTTTGAAGAGGCTAAATAAAGCTAAGGCATGAGCAGCAGCCTTAAGGTCCAGAGTAAGGCTGCATGAACACCACGAAAAGCTTTGTGAAAAGGTATTTGAAGAGGAAGCACAAACTCACTTAACATTTATGACTTGGGCTTTCCGTGAACAGTCTTAATAATAAAATTGCCAATTTTATCCTTACAGACACTTTCGATAAATACTAGATTTCTTTTTGGGAAGGAGTATATAGATATAGTATATAGATAATGCTATGCTTTTTAAGTAAATTAGCATTTACGATCAGATCTAATTGCAATTATTTTTTCAAGTAAAAATCAGTTGATTTGCTAAAATCTAAGTAGAAACGTTCAATGGTTCTACTTTTTATGTAATGTCTGGGGCTTAAAAACAAGAAAGACATTTTATAAGCCCTTTTATTGTATTGTACTGAATAAAGGTAAGAAACACAAAATGCACCACTGAGTAAACAGTTCTTTTTTAAATTCTTTGGTTTCTTAAGGAACTTCATATGCTTAAATTCATATGAAAGTATAAAGGCATAAAAAGGTACCAAAAGTGCACCCTTCTTTATCTAGAATTGTATCTTTCTAATAAGGTATTAAATTAATTAGACAAACAAATCACACTGGCTTTGAGTAACATTTTGCTGTATATTAACTTGCATTCAGTGCACAAAGAAATAAATGTTTCTTGAATGTACTTGCTGTTTCTGCAATGAAATTCTGTAATTACATACACCTAGTATGTTCATTGTTACCAGCAATAAGAATTTTATGTAAAAAATTTACACTTCACATCAATTAACTGTTGGACTTGACCATGTCAGTGGTCTTTTCCAACCTAAATGATTCTATGATCCTATAATAATTAATCCTGTTGAGAAGATACATATAACAGCAACACTATTTCATACTAAGCACTTCAATTTTTAAGAAGGCTGCAGGGAGAAAAAGCTAAAACCGTAATCACTTCAACATGTTCTTTCCATGAAGCTTTTCCTTTAGAGGTTTGCTGCGTGGAGTGCCTGAGTGCTTGGCCATCCCTGGCACATCCACCCCGCAAGCGCAGGAGTGGCTGTGGCGGTCCCACATCACCTCAGCCCTGGTGCCTGTGGCGCCTGACAGCAGCAAAAACAGGCTTTGGGAGAAGGACAAGGGATGGGTGTGGATGGGCTAGGCCAGCACACTGCAGCTGAGGGCAACTTGTGCTCAACCCACAAGACTTGGGTGGCTAAAGCAGGTCCAGGACATTGCCAGGCTTTGTACTACTGCATGAGACTGTCTTTTGGCTTTTAGTTATACTCATTTTATATGCCAGCACAGGGGTGGGGAGCAGACAAAACTGTCTGGCTTTACAAACCCAGAGAGGGATCACTGGGATTTTCCCATTTGAGCAAAGAGTTCCTCTCTTACAGGTAGAAGATAGACAAGAAATTTTGTCCTTCGTGATTCTGCATTTAAAATGCTAAAGGCTTTCGTATGATTATAATAAGAAGGCTTTCTTATTCTTTCTCTAGGAGACAGAAATCACCTACTGAGGTTTTAAATTCTTAAATTGGAAATCAAGTTTCAAGATAGTAACCCACATCCAAGGCCGTATCTGTACAGAGGTCACAACTCACTGCCAGCAGCCAGACACTTGTATTTTACGCCTCTGTCGTGATCTAAGGATTCATCACAATTGTTTTTAAATTGCATTTCTAAAATATAGTATACCTAGTAATTTTGCTATATGTTCAACTCCATTAGCATGCTCATTCCTCAGAAATCTTTGATCATGTAAAACTGGCAACAGGTTTCTGGTTTACAGAAAATCAGTACCAATGGTACTAAATGAAGATAATTCACTGTCCATAATAGTCTTATTTTCAGAAGCATTTGATTCTGGATTGACCAACTTGTTCTTGCTATGCATCATTCATGCTTAGCCATTAAGATGTTCAAAGTTCTCCAGGATACAGGAAAAGGAAAAGTGGCATGTGGCAATGTGATTTGCTTACTGAGCCTCAAGCAAGGGATGGAAATGAAGCAATACCTAAGATTTATTCACATTTTCATGGTAACAAACATGAACTGCATGTATTTGCTGGCAAGTAATTTAAGTGGAGACAGATAGCTATGGGGCAAAGTAGAGCATCCTACTGTGGAGTCACATACAGCTCTTCTGATATAAGAGCTCAGTCTTTAACCCCATTTGACTTAATCTGGTTTATCTTTTAAAAACTGGGCCAAGAAATATGATAATGAGATACAACAGGAATTCTTTTTTAATTGTAAGCGTTGTACTGTGTTACTTTTTTTGGATTTACTACTTAAAATTAGAAGGAAACCTGAGTATGATCCAACAGCATCTATACAAGCTCAACAACTGTAAGTGCTTAGCCCACTTTTTACTGAAGCTCAAGGATAAAGATATTTAACATTTTTTAAATTGATAGAAATTGAACTGAGATTAGGAAAATAGAGCCCCGATGCAGAATCAGTCCCAAATAATGCCAGGAGAATGAGAAAAATGAATATTTTTCTGGCAGAAAGCTTGCTCATAACACGGTCCTCACACAGTACATTATTTAGAGATTTTTGAACAATCAGCCTTGATTTTAAAATATGAGTAAATGTCAGTTCTGTGTGAGACACATAGGTTAGTGTTTTACCCTCTGGTAAGAATTTGAAGTCCTGTAAGACTAGAATTCAATCTGTAAAAGAAACATTTACTGTTCATTGTAACGGTAACAGCCGTTTCCATCATCAGCTTTGGCATCCTTCAGCAAGGTGTATTCTGAGAATAACTCAATCACACAGAAAATTATACTGACCCGGTGTTTTGATTTACTTTCTAAATTTGTGAATTACCTTTCAATTACTGTATTTTCAGGAGTGCCTTTACAACTATTGTGTGACTTGAATACAGGTGTAGCACTAGCAAGTAAATACCACAGACATCAGTTCAAGAAAAGTTTAAGGTCAAATTTCAGTTTGATGTGGATGCTAATCTTTAAATCAGCCTCATGCTCAGCCACTGCAAAAAAACCCCAGTATTGCTCTGGCCTTGTTTCCACATTAATATCTTTTTTCACTAATGACATACTCTTGAATCCCATGCTAAAAATCTTCTATTTACATTTATGCTTTTCCCTTTTTGAATTAACTTTTCACCTGCTTTCTGCATATTACAGTAGTAGAGTTAAGCTAAAATGTTATTTCATTTTGGTATTTTTATTAAGAGAAAATGTCATGCGAGATTGGGAACACTTGTGGTTGGGCTCTGGCAGATGTTTTTAGATCTTAGACCAAAAAATTCATAGGAAGGTCATTAACAGAACGAACAATTTTAAAGCAACTTGCTTCCATATGTCTGATGCAGGAAAACCTTATGACAATGTTGGAAAGTTAATTTTTCTTGGCTCTCTTCACCTTCAGCAGAAAGTTCTGACTGCAGATCAGTGAAGCTCAAACTTGCATTAAACTAGCCAACAGCAGGGTATAGTTGAACCACTAGCACAAAGAGAGGCTATTCTTACTTTCAGCTCTGTGAGGAATCAGCTGGAGTCTTTCCTTTGACTCTTGACTTTTAAAGGATATTTACAACTTTCTTGACAAAACTCTAAAATTGACAATACTTATAGCAAGTGCTTAGGATCCAGATACTCACTGACAGAAATAATACTGAACAAGTATAAAGTGACCCTTTTATTTTCTTTCCTACTTAAATAATTAATTTTACAGACTTTCTTACAACTCAAGATACTCGTCAGTGTCTTGAGGTACTGAAGTTTCAGAGTTCTGTATCTAATAGTCTTGCTAGTCAGTGTTAAACTGAATTTCTGGTACACTGAAGTTTGACCTTTCATGACAAGATTCTCCAGGTGAGTACAGATTATGTGATAGGATAGGAATCAAACTTCAGAATTATTTCAACAGCATTAATCTCAGATTTGTCTTTAAGGTGACATACAAATTATATAGAAGAGACCTGATTGTACACATCTTGAACAGAAACTTTCTCTCCTTAAACAAAATGGTGTCTAACAGCCTGCTGGTAAAGGCAAGCACATGCCTTAAAGCAATGTCAAAAATGTCATGAAAATTTTGAGTGTCCACTAGAGTTAATTTGATTTTAAATGGTTGCCTTGGATTTAGTTATACACTAGCTACCACCACTAGATGCGTAAATGTCAAGTGGAACGAAAAGATCTTTTAATAAGAGTAGTGTGGGTGAGTCCTTTTCTTGAGGCAGAGTTATTCTGCTCACTGTCAGCTTTCCAGCAAGAGAAAAATGTCCTTGCTTTAACCTTGGGCGGTCAGCTATTTTCCCTGTACTCAACAGACAGCTGGATTGCAGTGCGGAAGAAAGGGAAGGAAAAGGTCCATTGGCAACAACGATAATTTATCAGAACAGTGAGAACCCTCTTTGGGGGAAATGGAAGGCAGCCATCAGCACCAAACTAAACAGTATCAGCTAGATCTGCAACTTCACTTCAGCAGCAAGTACAGAGGTTGTACTTCCTATCAACAGTTAGGCAGATAAAAAGGATGAGGGAAAATAGCAAGCATATGTCTTAGCAAATACAATGTGATCACATTTCTGTTAAGTATCTGGATGGAAAGTTGTAACAGAGAATTTTACAAGAATATTCAGAGATTGCTTCTGTTCCAGCTTTTCCAGCTCTTTGCTTCCAGTTCTTCAGTTATATTTCCTCTCCTTTTCCTATTTTTCATTCATTGCCCTTTTTTCATCACTAGTCAAAAGGAGTTTGTTTTGTTTGGTTTGGGTTTTTTTTCAACAAAATAATAAGAAAAAAGGTTGAACAGAAATTTTCCCAAGTATTTCAACAAATTATAAACAGCTCTAGTCATTTCCAGGCTGATAATCAAATAGGTACAGCTGGTCTTCCCTCAGATATCAATCTTTTCAATTTCACGCATCCTTGCTGTAAACCACCATCCCAAGTAAATAATAAATGAATGCATTTGCCATCAGAAAGAACAAGTGGTATAATCCTGAACTATGGAAACTGTAGACTGGGTAAGTAAAAAGCAACACTACAGAAATATTTTGTGTCCTTAATATCATCACCTATAAGAAGATGCTAATCTTTGGAAATTTTAGAATGATGAAGGAAATTAGAAATGGTGTGGGGAAACTGATATATTTTGCCATTGAGAAATAACTAGCTTATTAAAGTAAACATATGTTCTTCAGGAGGAAGTATGCAGATACACTTGGTAAAAACAGAACTCTTCATAAATCCAAAGACTGGACAAAATTTAGTTCCAAACTTGAAAATCTCAAATATGGTAATTTTAAAATTGATTCATTACAGAGTTAAAATCTTCTGTTCTTCTGTTCTTTGGACCTCTATGCATCTCAGCTAGCAATCTTTTTCCCCTAACACTTGGATATAATTAGAGCTTGCAGATTAGAGGGGCCACCCTTTCTACATGCCTGAAGGACTGGGCACCTTGGGGCGTCTGCTCTGTGCTCACAGTTATTAGGGTCACTGATCTACAAACAACAGACTCCAACTGCAACACAGACACAGAACCAAAGCGAGCTCTGCACTCATGTGATGACTCAATTTATGTTATAATAACATAGAACCATATATATAATGGGAACCTTAAAAAATACCTCTACATTATCCATTTCTGTTTTCTTCTACTAATGTTAGCCACCACAGTCACTCATTCCTAGTTCAGTAGTGCTCCCAGAGTTGGGTTTCATAGGCAAGAAGGGCCAAATCAATCAAATTTTGTTTGTTTTGTAGAAAGTCCCTTTTACCAAAATACCAAAGAATCAAGGTTTTCATATTTGATAATAGGAAAATCATTTACTTCTCTTGGTCTGAGGTCTTAGGTGCTCCAGTTAGTTTCAATGCAGAAGCATGGCATATACTAGTGTATAATACCACACAGGGTAATATCTTTGAAATAAAACTACCTGCTATACGGTGTTCAATATTTCTGTGGAGGTCTATGCAACAAACAAGAATTTCCCAAAATGAAGAAAAAAGCATCTGGGAAAAAAGAATTATATTCACCATAGATAAGGGAAAAGAGGAAGAATATTGTCCTCATCTTCCTGGCTGTACTCCAGTTTCATTGTAAATTTATTGCAGTTTCCAATCCCTTCTTGGTATTAAAGCATCACTGATGGTTTTTACTTCTCTGACTCTTTCTTTCTCATTGCCATTTTAGCCTTGCTAATAGGATGTAATTACTCAGGTGAGTTTTAATCTTGTAAAATATAGCCATGGTCTGGTTGCAAACCAAAAGTAAACCAGTGTTAGATAAGTGGAAATTAAATGTTTTCCATCAACTAACTGATAAAGAACAATAGCCCTGTGCTAATGGCAGTCAGCCATGTGATTTACAATCCCCACAAACAATCTCGTTAGGGCATTTTTGTTGTGTGTCTGTTGGGGGGTTTGGTTTATTTCCCTCTATTCTTTTGCATTCCCAATCTGTATACCTAGCTCTTGAGAGTAAATGGTAAAATCCGAGAGCAAACAGCTCCAAACAGAATGTCTTTTCTATACCTATCCTTCCTGCCAAGAGCACTTAAAACCACAAACCATAGTATCTACAAAAATCTTTTTCTAATTTAAAAAAGTATACAGAATGATGTTAGCTGAAAATTGGCCAGAACAAATACTTGATCCAGTGACTGTTTTCCTTTCTAAACATCCAAACTAAATACAATTTTAAAAATAATTGTTTTGTTGATAACACACAAATAATAAAATTCCTCTTCATTTAAAAAATTAATGTACATTTGGTGGGAAAAGTTTCTGATTCTTAACAGTAACAATCCCTTCTTATATTTTTTTATATAACTATCTGGGGAGTTTCACTCTAAAAATTTAGACTTAGGAAATTTCCATCTTGCTCCAGTGCAGAGAGTACTACTAGCAAGAGCTTCAGGTGAATTCCTTTCAGCACACTCAGATGGACTCATCATACCACCAGAAAAAATGTAGAAAAAGAGTAGAAACAAAATCTGCATGTTTAAAGAGCCACACAAGATAATAGTGTCTCTTGTATGAGATCTACAGTATCTCTGACAGCCCCCCAGATTTTTCAATGCAATTCTGTAGCTTGGAGTCACAATATCAAGGCTTGACTTCACATGGAATCTCAAAAAGTATTTTGTAAGTACAGCATGCATCTCAACTTTTTATAGGCAAAAGTTTAAAGACGTTATAAACAAGCAAACTCCAATTGTTTATACCCTGCATTCCTATGAATTTAATAATATTTTAAAACCATTTATGATCATCAGTAGATGTGACCTTTTGAATTTTGACTGCTCAACAGACAGTTTCCTCCTAAATGGAAGAGGTCAAGCTGCCCCCAGTTACATCACTAGTTATCCCACAGACTTTTCAGCTTCTCATCTGGAAGTAAGGTTGTGTTCATTTCTTGTCCTCAGGCCTTATCTGAGATATGCAGTGCTGTCAGAAATATCATCTTAAGCATTGCCCTGTGATAGCCCTGACCCTTTCCATGACTGCCCTTTTTTTCCACTGCTCTGTAATGTTTAACTGCAACTCCGTTGTCCCAACCAGCCACATCTGAGCCTGCATGGTGAACCAGATGAGTAACCTCAGAACAGAATTTATGAAATAATACTTACTGAATTCTTTTCACCCTGAGGTCTTTCACTACACAACTCAACAAACAATTGTGTTGGCACTGCTGAAGAGGTAGCAACGCAGGAGGGTTGTAGACATTAAGGAGGTAGTAAATATTGCCCAAGCTGGTTTTGCATCTAATATCTCTGAGCAACAAAATGTGTGTGATGACCTGCCTGGAGAAGTAAATGAATAGGTAAGTACCAGAAGGTCAGAGGATGAGAAGTCAAGGCTGTGAGGAGGAGGATAAAAAGGCAAGGACATTTGCAAAGAAGAAATAGAACAGGGAAGAAACATGACACACAAGATTAGATTTTTTTTTTCTCCTTTTATGGCAAAAGAGCATCCTTTATCACACATGTGTGTCATGCTAAAACATGGAAGTCATATCACATTTGTAGATTTACAGAATCAAAGTGAGACACTTGCTTAAGAACCCTCTTCAAACGAGGTCACAGCATGTATGCTTAGACAGTGGAACATAATGCTACGGTCCTTTTTCTTCCTAAACTGGTTCCTAAGGAAATTACACAGACATTTTACATCAAATTTGTTTATTTCTTAAAGGCTCAATGTTTGAAGTTGCAATAGAAAATTCACAGTTCCTACTTTGAGGAGTAATTTTCTGTTTTGGAAAAAACAGGGGATACAATGTACCAGTTTTTCCGTAATAAAGGTAGTATCCCCATTAGCCTGTAATGCTGTAATGTATTATTAAACACTTAAAGATACTGTTGATGGAATGTACTACAATAATAGCATAGCTGGAAAAGACTTCTACTTCTTTTTCAGGATAATTTATTCCATATTGGGCCAACTGGAAAGCTTTTCAAAGACTGTCAGCACCATTAGCTCTTTTCTGTTGAGGCAAAAGCAAGAGTATTGGATGTGTATTGATTTGATGTTATTCAGAGACTGCACAAGATTTGGAAGCTGGACAGAACTTGATATGTGGGTGTACCAGGAAAAAAAGAAAAAAAACCTAAAACACCTTTCATCCACACCAAAGCAATGCAGAAAGCTTATCCAGGCTCTTAATGTGATTTGATCACGGATTTCTTATCAGCATATCAATTTCATTCTTTCTCTTATTTATGTATCTGGATGAAAGCTCCACTGGTGTTCCAAAACAAACAGAAAAAACCCAAATGAATGAGAACCTAGTATTATTTATATTTTATTCAAATTTATTTGATATGCGGTCTCTTGCATATTCAGAGGTCTTAGATTTACAGCACAGAGGTAATCACTGCTAGATGTTACTTGCAAAGAAGATGTTCCAGGAATATTTTTTTTCCAGTATAGATTTTAGCTGTGGTTGCCTCGTACATGTTACAGTCCTGCAGTATTTAATGAATGATATGTTTAGGCTAAGTTAACAGCATGTTGTGGGTGCATACATTATTCTCATCTGGATGTGTATATGAAGTGTTTTTTACCATTTATAGGTTTTCAATTACAAGTTTCAGAGGATGGAGGCCCTTTGCACTGAACATACACACTCTATAAAGAAATAATGCTGTTGAATAATAAGACCTTGAGGAGTTTACTCTTAACCTGAACTATTTTGTGGATCTGTTTTATAACATGTCCACATAAAAAGCTGTAACCAAACAGAGATGACAGCAAAGTCAAAGTCCTGTCTGAATGATTCCAGTAACCAACTAAATCCTCTCACATCAGTTTTTCCTTGAAAGACTGGATACCTTCAGACAGTGACAAGATCATCAGGCCTTCCTTCCAGTCACAGCCACCTGCTAGCTAGTCAAATACAGGTCTGCAGACATGACTTTTATATACAAAGGAAGGACAGACTCCTAGTAATTTAATAGGAGATATATCAAAATCCTCCTCCGAAAATTTAGAGAGAAACAGGAAAGAAAATCTGGATCTGAATGGAATCTCTGAAAGGCTCCACGAAAGAATTTGGCTATCAAAGCAAGCACATTTCACAGGGAGTTGATACTTCTGTGGAAGGAAGTCGCAGAATATGAGAGAATTGAAACCCTAAAGAGACAGAAAGCAGCCAGCAGAGAATTAGACCTCATGAGACATCTTTTTGGATTGATCTGTTACTACGTAGATCATGATGGTGGGGCTTTCTTTCACTTTGTTACCTTTCTGAACAAAATTTTTGAATTGTATTTTTAGTATATATAAGGTGATAATGTATTTTTACTGTATTTTATCTTATAGTAGATTACCATAATTTCCAAACACGTAGTTAGCATCAAGCTATTCTTCACCCAGAATGATGTGAGTCTAAAAAGGTAGGTTTCCAAATACCTCAAGATGTTCCCTGCTTCCCAATATATTCTTTATCTTCCAGCATAGAAAGAGTAAAGACCTGATTGAGAGCAGTTTCTTCCAAAACAGGGAATGAAGAAAAATAGCAAGAGAGAGGCCTGTCTAACTTCCCAAAATCTCAAGGGAGGTGGAAGTAGACCAGATCCTTCTTTAGAAAAATAACTGATTCATGTAACTATTAATATTGCTTCAGAAAAGAAAACTTATTGTACTAAATATCCATCAGCATTTCAATCATAATTTTATATTTTAAAAAGCCAGCATCATCACATGCTTTTTATTTTTATTTGATCAGCAGTGCAGAATCTGGCCTGTATTAGGAAGATCAGATTTTATTACTGACAGACAAATGAGCTGTCAGGAAATTCTCAATCCTACCAGAAATGACATCTTGATTTGTTTGTTAAATTTAAACAATAAGTTCAGAGGTTTGGTAGACAAAAGCAAGCATGATCAGCACTTTACATTAAGGACTTAGCATGTAAGAAAGGCATAAAAATCATTCCTGAAATAGGAACATTATTTCACCAGAGTATTCCTGGTACATTTTCCCAAAAAAACCAGGGATATCAGATTTTGAAAATCAGGCAAAACTAGATGGTTATGATTGAAACTAGATGTTTATGACTGTTCTGTTTATTTAACTTTTAGGAGTTCTTACTAAATGTATCTTATAGAGTTGAATTTATTCTTTACTTGCTTTGTAGAAGAGTCAGCTTTCACTTATAAATCAAATTTGATTTTTCTGTCCACATTACAGTAAACAGCCTTGACTGCTGTCATGCAAATCCATAAAAAAACCTCATACACAGATCTTTTAAACAGGCTTCAAAACTGTCAGATACTATTTTGCAGCTTTACCCAATTTAAGCATTTTGCTGAAACGGTCAGAACGGAAAGTTCTGCATCTTTAATGCCACATCCATGAGGGTTTTAGAGACTTAAAGACCACGTAAGTGAGAAATTGATAGCTGGTTGATAACCATGCAGGGTGAGATTTTTCTAACCTGATGGCCCATCAAATATATATTCCTATTTTACATATCTCAACCCCTATAGGCATGAGGCAGAGTGTTAGCCAAAGGTCACTGATCTCAACAGATGCATTTCATTGACTGAAATGGTTCTGGACATGACTCAAAATGAGCACTGGTTCACTCTTCTGCTGATACTGCAGTTTCAAATGTAGAAAGCCATATCAGATTACCAATTTTGAAAAGAGGGTCCTTTAGATTGTAGTTCTAATTTATTTTTTTCAAACAGGTATTTTTTTATAAAATTTTATACTCTACGCTGGGTTTATACTCTAAATTTACATTTCCATAATTAACAAGCATAGACCTATGTGAGATTACTGCCCATGCAATATCATACATTCAGGCCCATGGGACCTGAAACAGAAATGTAAGGATAATGGGGTATGGATTTATTGACATCAAAGGGAGCCACGTCATTCAAGTAACCAATATCACCATGGCTCCTACTTTTTAATCTAAAATTCGACCAGAAGCGTAACAAAAGAATGAGAGAATGTCATTGGACAGCAATGGTAAGGAAACAGACCTACTACTGTTTGGAGTAAGTTCCTTCAGAAAATAGGACTGTTTTAAATCCTACTGCAAGTCTACAGCCATTTCTATTAATTACTTAATTTGCAATCATAAATTGATAGTATTATTCTGTGGTATCACGATATTAAACACCATGTTCTAATGAACTAGACATTTTGAACATATAGTCCATTCCTGTTGTTCATATAACTTATGGTGTTTAAACATGCTGAGGATTTTTTGAATATATTGCCTCAGAATTTAAACTACAGTCAAACAATGGAATCTATTTTTTAAGTTCAATAATATGTGGTTTGGGCCCCTGGCACTTTGGTAGAATTGCACTAGATCAGATGTATCTTCTCCTTCAATAAAAAGAACACTTAGATAAATCTGAGACTAGAAACCTGTGAGTACTTTGGTCTTCCAAATGGCTCCTCTCTAAAAGAACTGGGCTTATACTTATTTAATAAACGATCTGCTTCATCACACTGCCATGAATAACATCTTCCCATGCACAGAAATAGAAGTACATTATCAAATGCTACAACCTTTCATTCTAACCAAAGATGCATTAAAAAAGAAAGTGAAACTGTGATTTATTAAAATAGTATTGCTAAATTTTTAGATAAATCTGAAGGACGAGTCAGGTAGATATTTGGTAGAACTAAATACCAGTGATAGGAAGAAAACTCCCTATGAGTGGGAAACTGGATGGATGTCAATATCTGTGCATGAGCTGGCAGGCTGTCTAGAAAAACAGAATGAATTTCAGTAGTTCCCCTGGTAGTTCTGTAAACAATTATACAATAATTAGCCATGCATATCTGAAAAAAGAAAAACACTATATTTTTCCAAGCTAAAGATCACATGGATAAGTTGATGGCTTTCTGGCAGCAGATTACTAGCAACCAACACAACTCATTTCTGATCTATGCTTAAACACAGTTTCATCATGTTTATTCATCATACAAACTTTAAAAAAATCAAAGCATGAAATATTTTGTACATGGGGGACGCACATTTTTCTGACCATTTATGAGCAAATGAATTCATTATGCAAATGCACAATCACATGTTTGGCACAAGGAATTTACTCATTTCCTTAGCTTCTCACATTGTGTAATTTGTTTTTCAATGCAGATTTCTGCTTATTATTAATAAAAAATAAATCAAAAGTTCTGTTTTGTGAATGTCTCACAGCTGGTCCTTCATAAATCTAAAATGCCAATAACTACCAAGTATTGCAGATACGCCTTAGTGGGAACATTCCAACTGTTTTGGTCATACTGTAATTTTTGTTTCAGAAATATGGTTTTAATAGGGTTTTACTAGTGAAAATGTTCACTGGAAATGCTTGAATTTTTTTGAACTCAGACTTGAAATTACAAAGCAAATGTGGGAAAATAGGTGGAATCTGTGTTGCTAAACATTCCCCATAAAGTTCACACTCTTGAGAATATTTTTAGTACCGCAAAAATATTCTCACAAGTGAAATAATATTTCTTTGTTCCATGTTAATCAAAAACCTCCAAGGGAGATGTTTCTATAGATGAAGCGGGGGGAAAAGATCTTTGTAAAACATCAGCCACTCCATAAATCAGACAGTGCTATGGTATTATGGAGAAGAAGAGTCACCTTAATTGCTAACACACTAGAGAAAAAGAGATAGAGATCTTCTAAAGGTTCCATGGGCCCATCTTTTAATTTTCTTGGATCTTGTCAAACAAACTTCACATATGCCTACTTCCAAAATGTGGTTTTCAGATCTTCAGAACATTCACCACTGACTGAAATATAAAGCTATCTTTTTGCTCTGGAATCTTTTTTCTTATCACAAAATCTTAAAACACAAAGCTGGAAGGGAAGCAAAAAGGTCCTTCATTAAGCTCTTTACCTCCACCAAGCAGGATCAAACTGCCTGTCAGAGGTTCCTGGCAGAGATACTTCGCTAACTTCACTGTTCAAGCCCCTTAGTAATGAAAGCCTTTTCCAAGAATCTATCCCAATACTTATTTAACCTTATGAGTAGCCATCACATTTTGCTAAAATCTAACAGAAATCTTTCATGGCACAGTTAATTAATTTCTTGTTTTATCCAGCTTTAGTGGAAACATTTTATTTATTTGAAGACTTAACATGCTTTCTTCTTGTCTCCTCTAGATTCACCGATGTTTTTCCAGTTTCACAGGTGTCATAGTGTAAGGTATTCTTTACCATTTTCATGAGCTGCTGAGACCATGTGGGGTGGTGCTCCCTGCCTCCTCCCTCTGGACTATTTTCTGTTAATGGGCCCATCAAGANCCCTTAATTTCAAAATTATAAAATTTGGAGGGAGGGGAGTTGCATTTTTCCATTCCAAGGGAGGCTGCTGCCTTCCTTAAGCAGACACCTGTCTTTTAAACCGGGTCAACAGGTTCTGATAATTTCAGCTGCTCAGCCACTGACCATCCCCAAGAGCCAACCCCTGCAGAAAGAGCGGTGTCCCAAGGCTGACCCCACAAACCAGCTCCAAGGCTCTCCCACCTCTGAGTGGAAGCTATTGCACGCCCTGTCACACCTCCAGCACTCCACACGGACAGATCTCAGTGTGACTTTAGTGTGAACCAGACTCGTGTGCGGTCACTGCTGGCCAAACTGACCTCATGCGAAAGACAGCGGTTCTGTCCTGTGCCCGAGGGACAACACCGTGATCCTCCCCACGCCAGTGCTTATCTCAAAGTCCAACCCTTGCCTGAAAGTGGTTGCTGACTCTCCCAGGAGGATGCCGCTTACAAAGATAATAAGAACACTCTCTAACTTACTATCCTGATAGCTAATTAAAGAGCTGATAATGGACTGCACAAAACTGCTGAGTATAGTCTTTGAGTCTGAATTCATCCTCTAATGATTCATCTCGTGTCTAGACTGTATCTCCTTTGCTTATGAAAATATCCACAGCTCTAATGTAACAATGTTTAATATCGTTTCTCTACTGAAAAGGGGTATTAGCCAGTCTTGGTTGGAAATTAATTAGATTTAATGTATTTTTGACAGGTCTGTATTGACTATAACTCACCTCCTTTTGTTATTCTCCTTTTTCAAAGTACTTACAAATACTTAGCTTAATTTTTAGTTCCAGTATTTTTCCATGCATTGAAGAAAAGCTGACTCATCAAGAATAACTCTTTTTCAGTCCATTTAAAGGTAGACATTAGCTTTATCATTTTCATAGAATATGCTGAGTTGGAAGGGACGCATCAGGATCACGGAGTCCATCTCCCAGCCCTGCACAGCACCATCCCCAAGAGTCACACCCTGTGCCTGAGAGCGTTGTCCAAACACTTCTTGAACTCAGACAAGGCCTAGTGCTCTGATCACTTCCCTAGGGAGCCCGTTCCAATGCCCAACCACCCTCTGCATGAAAAGCTTTACTGATACCCAGCCCGAACCTCCTCTGACGCAGCATTATGCCATTTCTTGGAGTCCTGTCACTGGTCACTAGAGAGGAGAGATCCTTCTGGAGCAATATCCAGTGTCCCTAATAACAAAAAAAAATCTTCAGGTTTTCTGCTAGGCAAATTGCAAGTATTAGCAAATCCTCTGCTTGAATCTCTTACAGTATGTCAATTAACTCTTCCCGTTCTGTTAGCTCATGTCAATAACAAATTATTTAATTTTTCACTTTTTTCACAAATCAGAATTATATATATGGGCATAATTCCACATATTCTACATAGCTACACATCAATAAATTATTTTAAAAGAGAGTTTAAAAGGTAAAACAATGATAATAGTTATATTTTAGGAGTTCCCAGGTAAAATGAAATTAAGAAAAGAAAGAATATTGGGAAAGAGGAATAAATTTGTAATATAGACGAGGAAAATAGAAAAAAAAACAAAGCATAAAAAAGGCAAAAAAACACCCCAACAAACCCAAAACAAATAACAACAAAAAACCCAACCAAACACTAAGACAGATGGGAGTAAATAGAAAAAACTGTCATTGAATCTGGATTTCAAGTGTCTCTTCAACTTAATGATATTCAAGATTTATTCTTTAGGGTAAAACTACTAAGAAAAATGTTCCAAACTGCATTGAAAATAATTTGAACAACTTCAAAAGTATTTCATTTCTGTTTTGCAGCTTTGGCTAGTACATTATTTATCATTTGGGTCACAATAAGACAAATTCCCCAAATTAGCACAGCTTCACCAAAACAGAGAAGAAAAACAAAAAAATATTTAAAGATACCAAGGTCACTCTTCCTTATGTTCCTTGGCCACACACTGCTTCTGAATCCCTTACACCAGCAGAGCTCACAGAAATATTCTGCTTAGCTTCTCATTAAGCAAAGGACAACTGTTGGTTTACAAAACTTTTTTCTACTGTAGAACCAAGTCCTATGTTTGTTCTTACTTTTTTCTTTGCTGCAGCAATTTTAAATAAAGGGAATTCTTATCTGAAATGATGGAGGCAGCCCAATTTACACTTAAAATATGATATGCAATGGAAACGTGACATACATGTGTAAATATAATTATAATTATATTAAAAAACCCCAACTGTTTTTTATATTTCAGGCATCACATACTGTGACATCATCTTATACTCTTCTTGTGGAAAGCTTCCCTACAGATCCACAAAACACTAGTAATCCCTTTATTTTATAACCTGCAAACTTTTTAAGGGTTGGGTGGGTGTGGGTTTTTTTTCCACATCCTGCATGTTTCGTGGAAATTTCCATTAGTCCTGAAATAGCATTTTGTTTTCTACAGTCCAACAGTCATTGCACTTGGCAGGTCTTTAATGACCTTGCCGTTGGTACTTTGAAGATCATCCGATGACTTCTGCAGAGTGTCTGTGTATCCCAGAGGCGATGGGATACAGCACCTCTCTGTGGGGTGCTCTGATAGTGCCGTACCATCCTCACTCCTTGATACAGCAGCACCAAGCAGAGCCGACTCTTAGGCCAGATTCTCTTTCTCTTAGTTTTACTTATTCTATAAATAAACAAGACAAGACAGAATCCATCTCTTTAAAAGACCAGTTAAGAAAACATAAAACAGTAATTGGAAAATAGAGATTATGAAGTTAAACTGAAGTTCTCCCAGATCACATTTGCCAATCTGATAAACCGACATAGTTCCTCCCCTGCCACCAACGAATGTGAAAATAATGTCTGCAGAGAACAATTTGTCTTGCTGTGATGAGAAAACTCATCAGCAAGTGCCCAGTAAAATTAAGAACACAAGTGAAATTTTTCAAGAAAGAAGTAAATAAAGCAATAGAGAGGATATGAAGTTGCTGACACTGAATTTTTTCATCCAGAACTCCTTTTGGTTGAGCCAAAAAGCTATTTGTGGAAAAATAATAAATGCATAAAGCCAAGTAATAAGTGTCATGTCATGGTGCAGTTACATTGCTTTCTTGTGTGAAGCAAAATCCTTTGCAAATGTTAGCTATAGTTCAGGAATCCTTTATACAAATTCTATTTTAAAACAAACTCTAGGGAGGGAAGAATACTCTGATACAGAAATAAAACAATAAAAGGTCACCCAGCAAGCCAGTGAAGGGACTGGTCACTCCGTCAGTTCCCGTGGTCCTGAATTACAGAGTTGTTTCCCCAAGATATCTCAGAGTGATATCAACAGGAGTATCAAAAAGGAGAAAAACTAAAAGTAACCTCTCAGTCCTCATTTCTACCAAGCTTCTCCACTTTGGCATTCTGCAGAGGACTTTGGCAATGCTCATTTTATCAATTCTTACATATTCACATTCCCCCTTCTCTATTTTCCGTCTGTACCACCTTCAACATTCAGAATCAATACTGAGGACTCACAGAAGAGCTGGTGGAGAAATCTCCAGGGGTATTTCCTCCCAGCAGCTTTTCAGATGGATGTTAACACAGTACTTGGGAGACTACTGGCAAAACTGAATGTAAGGGAGATTAAAAAAAGATAGGAACAGTGAAATTAATTTAACGTACAATGAAAAAAAAACCATTCACATTTACCAACAGAACTTCATTTAGTGACTTTCTCACATTGTCCCACTCATTAAGACAAATCTGTGATTGGATGTTCTGAAAGTGGAATAGCTTGCTGCTAAAGCAGGGGAGTTAGGACAGCGGTCATCACGGCAGCAGCAGTTTCCATGGCAGCAGTCACCATGCCACTTGAACACAGAGCCAGCGCCGTCTGGGCGAGCACGCTGTGTGCTGCACGGCCCTGGCTTGCTCAGAGCTTGACACCTCATTCTTCCATCCTTGCGCAAAGGAAGGTGCTTTAAGTGAATTAGGAGCTGTGCACCAGCCGGCCAGACTAAACCCCCAGCCACTATGGAGAACAGAAAACTGCCCCAGCATATGTGCCCAGCTTTGTGAATACCTGATTCAGCCAATGCACAGGAGATCTACACACTGGACAGAGGACCTGCCATGGAGCTAGATACATGGGCTTTGGGGTGCTTACAGTGGCCAGTCTAACCCATAAACTCCCAAATACAAACCAAAATTCAGTGAAAGGAGAGGATTACCAGAAGATTTCCTTTGAGAGGATGTGTTTGATCCAAACAAAAAATATGAAACAGGCACATCATTAGATCCAGACAAGTTGGAGATTAAATTGAATTAAAATCATATGAACTAGCATATTGGAAATGTTGTGAAGAAATCCCAAAACTCTATGATGGCAACATTTTACAATCAATTTAAGGTAATAAAAACTGTGGTGACTTTACAGAGTAAGCACAGTGAGGCAAACAAATGCTTTGAGAGCTGTCAGATGCACTTAATACTCTCTCCAATTTCAGATTCTCCTGAGCTGGGTGCCTAAAGGAGACAAATCATTTTGCCGCTAAAAACTTTTGATGAAACTTTGTTCCTGTACTCCAAATTAACTAACAAGATACACAGCCCGTGATTACAAATCTTCTTACTGGAATGACTCACACCACAGCTCTTCAAAGCCTATTACCCCTGAAGTCTGTGACAAAGAGTCAGATGAAAATAGAACTTTTCTGTATTCCTTTAAATATAAATGCTGGGGTTTTTTTAAGGATCGGTGTAAACTTGGGTGTGTCTGAAAATTTAATTCTGGAGGAGGGAGGTCAAGACAGGAAGATAGAAACAAATTTCTGATGCACACATAGTCTGGTATATACGATCTGTGTCAGTGCCTTCACCAGAACCATTTGACTGCAGACAGACATCGCACAGCGTTAAAAATTATTCTAGTGATGGAAAATCACTAGAAGCTAATCATCTTTTAGAGTAGGTGGAAACTCCTACAGCTGAACTGCATTAAGTAGGATGAGATGGACCTCCACAATCTGCTGAAGTCTAGTCCTTGGGAACTCTCTTCTATCCCCTTTTATAGGAGCTGAAAATTGATAGGCCAGTTTCCCAAGGGACATAAGCAGAAACAGTTCTCTACTTCCATTAAGATTTTAACAAATGTCTGTTAACATTTTTTAAAAGAAAAAAAAACCAAAAACAAAAACCCACAAACCAACAACTAATCATCACATTTAGATTAGAAAACATTGAAATGAATGTTTATAGTTTATTAACTGTTACGAGGACATAGCTTGCTATTTATGAAGTGCCAGATTTGTACAAATACAGAGATTTGGCAGTCATGAGAAGCAATTATTTCCCTTTTCTTCCCATTTCTGATCCTGACATGCTGAGGTGCTGAATGCTCAGGCATCTTGTGGAAAGCTTGAACTAACTTTCACAATTAGATTCTTCCAGGATCAGTCCAAATGGCAATTGCCAAGTAATCTTCCCATCTTACCCTCAGTAGTTACTATGAAGTTGCAGGGCTGCTCCACAGACCCTATTTCACCTCAGCAGCCACACACCAGATCCCTCCTACCAAAACTTACAATGCAGCCTTGGGCTTTGCCAGTGCCTCCTGCCTGCTACACCCTGCTGGTCTCACAGCCCATGGACTAGGAGCCCTTCTCAACAGCCAGACATCTCCACTCTTCTTCCTCTCTGGACAGCAGGAAGAAAATGGTTGCATTGTCCTACTAGGCACCTCAGTAGATGTTGAGGTAGGGCTTCAAAACCCTCCCACTGCAGGTTATGGGAGTAGGTATTTAAATGGACATTAAATAAGTAAGTAATTAGTCTCACTAAAGCACTGCAGAAAGCCTGCTGCTAACTTTTGTTCCTTTAAAGCTTACTTTTAAATTAAGTGAATGGAGGGCGCTCCACTCTTTAATATTCCCTGCTCCAGAAGCACCAGTGTGGGGAAATCAGCTTTCCTGTCCGAAAGGAACAAAAAACCTGTAGGACAAAGAAGACAGTGGGAAAATATACTACAAAGAAATATATGTGATGTTTCCTATAATCCTTAGGAAACCAAAAATGACAGTATCAAGTGAGATAGTGACTTCTCTTTGTGAAGTAAGCACCCTTTAACATCAAGGGGCAGAAGTGCCTGCTTTGAGCTGGGATTTAGAAGGGGTGGCAGAGTCTGTTGTGTGAGGGGAAAAGAATCATCCTGGCTTCTTTAAAGGCCATCCTTACAGAGCTTTTTATCAACAGACTACTTTCTAAAAATAATGCAGCACATAGGATTGCTATTAGAGAAAGATAGAAAATAACCCTGACATTCTCACGCCCCGCTCAGAAAGTCATTTCTAGATGTGCTAAATTTATTGTGTTATTGGACACACTGAGGTCTTTTAATTAATCAGCAAAACACTGAGAATGTGATAGTAATTATCAACAACCTGCATGACTTTGGTGCTGAGTTTCCTGGGCTGTCTTGGTTTTGATTTTTTTTTTTTCCATTCCATAGACATCCTTAAATAAAATCAAATCCAAATGATACGGAAAGATATGGCAAAGAGTAACTTTGCCTCTCAGGCACAGATACTTTCTTAGAAACAACAAATTTACTGATGACCTGACATTTTTGGTTTAAAAGCTACACAACTTCAGATTCCACCCGTTTCACTTGGAGTTTGCAATACATGCTTTTACAAATCCAGAGTACGCAGACAACTACACAGATTTGCTTGTGAGAATGGGAGAAAAACCCAGACAAATCAGCTACAAAAGATGTGGACTATAAGCAATTCCAGAACAGCTAGTCACAGACCCCTCAAACACCGCCTTCACTGTAGTTTTATTTTTCAGTCTACTTTGCTTTAAAATACAGATAAATACATGCATACATATATATATGTATTAATATTGAGTTGTAAATAGAAACCATTCTGGCCGTGAAATGATCCTTGGACTTCAGACAGTAAGGCTGATCATTCAATTCAATCGACTGAGAAACGCGGAGATATTGTACCAGTTCTACTTGAAAACCATAATTAATGATAGATTAGATTCTCAAACTGGATAGCTAGGTTGACTCTAAAAGGGGAGGCACTTACAGGGTGTTTTCAAGCACAGTAATTAAAATAATTTTCTGATTATACTTTTGTTGGGATTTTTTTTTCTTTTGTATCTTTTCAAGATCAAACTCACAGTTGGTCGTTGGGGTCTTTGTTTTTCTTTCTTTTTGCAAGTAGGGCACAGTTTTAAACAATACAGCTTTATAGGTGAAAATCAGACCTGCAATATGCTTTAGGCTGAAATGTGGTTTGTTTTGCATTATTAAGTTCTAATTGTAACAAAGGTGGCTTTAAAGGGTTGCTTGCCCTGAATGTGAGAGATTCTGCCAAAAGTTAAAAGAAATTTTTGTTGTAATACCCAGCTCCTGCTGTGAAGGATCTACAAAACACACTGTGCAGAACTGACATAGATGAAATCTCTCTGAAAAAGCATTTGCTAGCTCATCCAATGAGCCCTTCATGTTCCATGAGCTTCAAATGTTCTAAATAAAGCATTTTCCTTCACTACTCTTGATCTCCAGAACAATTTATCTGAGTAGACTGTAGCAATGGAGTTAAATCTTGGGAAGAGTCTCTTTTTTATCACCTCTCTGACTTTTAGAAGTCAGTTTGTTAATTTATTTTTTTTAATACACATTCACAGAGAAATAACATTTGAATGCAAAAATAATTCCAGTGCTGAATGGCAAATTGCCCATAAAGGCAAGTGAAAAATAGACAAGGTCCTGCGAGTAGTTTCCATGGAATCAGTGAAAACTACTGATGTAGAAAATAAAATTCTGTTCCAAAAAAGTAAAGCCATTTTACCCAGGAGCATTGAAGACTTCACTCATGCCAAAGAGCACCAGGAGGTGGTGACCACACCATTCTAGGAAGTCCTTAGAAAGGACACAGCATCGAGTGGTAAGGCTGGGGGAGATAGAAATATTCCAGGTTGTATTGGCTTTTACATCCCATGAATCACCAAGGAGCTGATTTGTTATCAGCAATAACAGCCTCTGTCCCTAAGAGAGGGGGACGATACAGGAAGCATATGCTCCAGGCTATTTATGAGGATGTTGCCAGAAACGGGTGTAACGTTTTGAACACGGTGACCTGCACTTCTAGATTATAATTGTATGTGAAGTCATAAACTAGACAGAAGGGACATATAAGAGGGACATGGAAAGGAAATACAACGAAAACTATTACTATGTGATAGTTTCCAATCCATTATTTTCTCAGGAAAAGAATAAAACAGCACAGTGCAGAGCTCTTGGACTCCACCTTTTAGTTCCTTTAGTCAGGAACAACTATATTCAGCTCAAGTTTCTGTTTTATCTGGGGTAATGACAAACATCTCCTCTAGCAGCAGAGTTATTTGCTCCTAGAGATAGCTGTGTATCTCTGGCAATGATTAGGGAATGACTGGGATACAAGAACTGCACTGGTGGGTTCTGTGTCAAAAGGGGACAGCCAGTGCTTGCTTCCTGACACCTATGGACTGTACGTCCATTTCTAGGATCACCCAGAACAAACTGTCAGCGAATTGGTGCCAATTTCTTCATAACTTAGTGAATAAGCTTCAATAACTTCAGAGAGGGAGCAGATGAAAGGTGGCTGAAATGCAATACCATTTAAGATTCAGCTCACATTCTCCTCAGTTATATCAGACGTACAAAAATATTTTAGTACAATATTCACTACCAATTTTCTTTGTCTTTACTCTGATACACCCCAGATCTACTTCTTCCACTGCCCCAGGGGTCACTAGAGCTCTGGGTATTCAATGCCTATGACTACAGTTTCTCTGGGGTTATTTGTAGTATTACCCTTCTACCTATATCCAAGTAATAGAACTGACTATTGCATTAGATGGAGTTTCTAATGGCAAATGGGCTTCAACATCCAAATGCTAAGATTCAGGTCCTTTCAGAGAACATTATTTTTTACTTGTCCTTCAGATCAGCAGTAAGCACAATGTAAAACAAAATAATAAAAAAAGTTGGATAGAAAAACCTGAAAGACCCCTACCTATGAAAGAATGAGAAATATTTTCATAAACCTACAGATATTTCTGGATGACTGTGTCACAATTAAAGTGCTCATTAGAGAGACCTGGAGTTCTCATTCATACAACTTTCCATATAAAACTCTTATCCTACTAAAATTGCCTTGATGTACCAGTAAAAACTCCAAAAGCTGTTACACAGCAGAAATGGCTGTGAATTTTTTTAACCAGATTGGATGATCAGCTGTCACTGCTGTCTGATCATATGGACTTCTGCATAGGAAAGCAGTTTTTCTTTGCCCAAATACGTTAAGCTAGAATTTCAGACATAAAACCACAAATAGCATTGATGTGGTGTTTAGCGAGGGGGAATTCTTTTTTAACACCTTCATTCCCATTACTTACTATGGAAGAAACAGATGGAATTCAGTTTTTGCCCAACTGTTATGAACGATGAATATCTTTTCAGTCAGTGCTGAGGGAGTACAAAGGTGTCACAAAACAGTCTGAAGACCAAAATGTAAAATATAATTCAACATGCAGGATAAATACAACCATCTCCTGATTTGTTGACTCTCCCATAACTTCCTCACACATGGTAGGCCACCAGCTTGCAAAAATCTAGTTTTACACCTTTACTGCTACAGGTGTTCTGGCATAATAATTTCAATCCAATTAAAAGCCTGAATTCAAAGCCACTGAAATCAATCAGCACATCTCCTTTGATTTGAAAGGTTTTATTTGCCCCAAGAAACTTGATCATAAGGTTTTTCCATTCTCACAGATGGTCTTTGGTTTTAACCCCAGTTTTCTTGCCCTTTATACTCTTTCGCCATAATCAGTTTTTCTTCAAAGCCTTTCCTCTAACTGAAGATACAAGCTTTTCTGTTTACTTCTAATGGTTGAAACTTGTCCCTCATAGTTACTATAATTTTTGGGGGGGATGGGGTGGTATTGTAGCTTCTGGTATTGTCAAAGTAGTTGCAACAGCACTGGATGCTTTTCATATTACCTGTGAGAACCATTTGCATTAAATGTGCTTTATGTTTTCAGTGATTTAAAAGGGGAGGTGGACAGAATAAGCTAAAATATATGTTCATAGTCTGTTTTTCTCAGTGCTGAATCTTTCTCTGAAGCCACTTGGAAGTTTGCCACTGATTTAAATAGGAGACTGATAGAGCTCTAAATTCACTTTTCTGAGATGAGCCCCCATTTTTAAAACATCATCCTGATTGTTTTCCAACATTCTCTTCTTCCATTCTAGAATAGAACATAAATCAGAGAATTTTCTCTTTGTTGTCTGTCACATGTTTTCCTGGAAAATTCATAGTGGGGATTTAAAGGAAGAAGATCAGCAATACATGCAAGATGTGTATACACATTTTCCTTTTGAACTTGCATAAGGTGGTCTTCAGTGCTCTATGATTTTTCCTATTGTATGCAGAGTGAGTCATTTGGACTTTGGCACTGTTCAATATTTTCCTGCTGTTTGAAACGAAAAAGAAGTGAGTGTGAAGAGGCCGATGCAGACTGGCTCCATCTGCACTTCCTCACTGGCTCCCAGGCTGTCAGAAAGTCAAGGGCAGCTACGGTCCCCTTGTTCCAGCATCACTTATTCTCAACAGGGCATTGTTCCTAAACATCATTATTGTTTCAGGCTGTCACTTAAAGGAGATGTTACATGTACAGTTACTTCAGAAATGATGGGTTGTTCTGCCCTCAAAAGCCATGTTTATAGCTTTACCCTTTGCAGAGGATGGCTGGCTGCCACTGCTGCTGGCTGCACTTTGGAGGATAGCTGCAAAAAGCTCTTCTTTGACCTAGTGGCTTTTAAAGTTTGTATTTCCCCTCATGCTCCATGCTAAGCTGGGTAGTTTGCACAGCCATCTCCACCACTATAAAGAGGAATGCTAAGTTCCTTTATAAATTAAAGGATGTTTCATAGCTGAGGAGCCAAAAGACTGGAGCAGAGGAGACAGGAGCGGAAATTTCTGTGAAGCTACAGAAAGGTTTCTGTCAGGAGTAGATAATGAGAGCAAAAAGATTTTGTCAAATTGCTGTATAAATCATTAGTTAATTATAGGCCTTAATCATCTGCATATTGTAGAAAACAGCCGTGCTGCAAATCAGATCCACTCAGCCACCTCACAGACTGGCAGAGAACTGAGAACTAAATGTATGGATAGTCCGTAATCATAATAATCTCTTTAATCTGGTGGTACTGCTGCACATAATGATATTCTGAAAGCAAATCTGATGTAGCTTTAATAATACTAGGGAAAACAAAATACAGATGTTCCTAAGTAAAGGAATTTACAAACAAATGTACAGAACATTAAAAAGTACGATTATAAAGAATTTACCATCTGCAATAACCTAAAAGAATAGTAAGTCTGACAACCTTAGCCAAACATTTAGAATGCATTTGTATATTTTCAGAACTGCTGTGCTGTTATAAAAAAGAAAAAGATGTCAAACTATTGTACATTCATCAACCTCCCTCATTATCCAAGGCTCTCACCACACTTGGCTCACAGGTGCCAGACCACAGCACAAGCCAGCAGTTGGAGTCCTTCACCCAAGGACTTTCAGCTGCTGTGGAGAACCCATTACGGCAAATTTAGTTTTCTGACACTTACATTCATCCTCAGAGCAAAAAAAAAAAAAAAAAAAAAAAGAAAATTCACCCTACATTAAAGATAATAAAAAAAGAATTAAATTCAACTCCTATTCTGGGAGATTCAAAGAATGCTCAAGGTACAACTTTATATACAAATGTCCTCATCCAACATGCAGTGGGATCAGGGAGGATTCTTCTACTCATCCAAGAGGATTTTTTTTTAATAGAGACAGTCTCGTTCAGATTAAATCACTGCTGTGCAAATCTCATGCAGGTCATTATCAGCCTTCTCATGATGCCATTTCTTTCCCTTTACTTTTGTTAAGCAAGCTGTTTCTACTCAGTAGGGCTGTGTAGCCTATTACACGATGGATATATTAAATAAGGCTAAGAACTGTTTTCTCCCTACCACAGGGGCCTCTGTCTCTACCAACTACAAAAAGGGAAACAATAACATTAACAGTAAATAAGGAGTGCACCACATTTAGTCAGAAAATCCCAGCAAACATTTAACTTGAATTAACTGGTGCCCACAAAAAGTGGACCACTAAGAAGTGTGCAGCCAACCAACCTACCCATGCAACTGAGCAGTGGAAAGCTGTCAGTCAGACAAGAATAGGCAACAGATAAGAACAAAACTTTTGTCCTAAGTAACCACAAAACAAGCTTCTGGAACTATACTAGTGATAAAAAGACACAAAACTACAACTGCCAGCCCAGCCAGCTGCTGGGAACACCCATGTGACAGCAGGGCTGTAGGACAGCTACCTTCTTCATCATCCCTGGGATGACTCCACTTGTCCTTGCAGCAGTGGCAGTGGGCCCTCTCATGCTTGTTCTGCACTCTGCATTTCTGCAGTCATCCTGCAAAATACAGACTGCTCCAGAGCTAAGGGGGGAAAAAAATGTATGAATACATTCACTACAGTGTTTTTCCTTGGACCAGGCTTCACAAGCTCAAAAAGAGATGGATTTGTGGTTCCTGAAATGTTAAGGCCCCCTCTGTCAAACTCAAAGCCAATAAACAGAGGAAAACGTGTTGTATAATATGAAAAAGATGGAACATTGGCTTTCCAGAAGTAGAAGTATTTCGCACTTGGAGCAATTTCCAGGACCCTGTAGCTCTGCAAACACAAGAGGTACTGTGCCCAAAAGCCCTCTGTTCTCAGTTGCTCTTGTCAACCTGATCCAGGTGATACTTTGGTCTGTGCAGAAGCTGACAGTTTTTTTACTGAATTACCCACTTCCATCTTTCCCCACTTTTACTGCAGCTCAAGAAGTTTCTTTGTGTTTCCTGACTGCCATATCTGCTCATTTTTCATCATCTATTTAGATGTTTAATGTTTTATGGTAGGAAGCATCTGTTTGCTGTGAAGAATAGCTAATGAAACAGGCATCCCATCACTAACGGACATCTGATTGTTGCTATTAATTAGAAAGATGAAACCTTGCTTTTTTTTTTTTAAATAGAACATGTGTTGATGGCTTTTATTTTGGTTTGTGTTGCTTTTGTGTTTTATTTCAAAGATCTCTAATGAGAAAAGCAGCACACCTTTGCAGAATTGTAGTAGAAAAGAAGCTTCCTCACCCTCTTCAAAAGCACATTTATTTTGTTACACCATTATGTATATAATATTCAGCAGGTGACAGGACTACAAGATCAACACTGAAAATTGAACAGCTTTGTGAACCCTTCCTCTTGCCTAAATGTATTTGCATCATGTCTTATAACCAAAAAGGCCTGATGAATAGTTTTCTATTATAAAGAGGCACTATATTCCTGAGGAAGTCAGGGTTTCTTTTCTGAGTAAAATAACTAGTAATGGGCAATAGGACAGATACCTGAATAGAAAGCGACTGGAAGAAGACTAGTAGCAAGATGAAAAAAAAAGAAAGGAAAATAGGAAATATGGGGCAGGGGTGGGAAGGAAATATGTATTCTGGTCCAAACAACATGTCCCTACAAATTTACACAGTCTAGCTGATTCACTAGAATTAGATTAACACAACATTGCTCATTTCCAAGTGCAAAGTCTGCGTGCAGAAAATGCTTAATGACAATACTAAGAGGAAACTTGCTGAAGCAGTAAGACGCAGATGGCCAGAATAAAGTACTGAAACACCACAGGAGTCAAGTTGTTCTGGGGCTGAGATGAGATTTCCCTGGGCAGTGATCTGCTCTGTAGAGGACAAAGCGTGACTGTGCCTACTCTGGAGAAAAAAAGGAAATGTTAGAACAGCTATGTGCAGCAGATTTAGGGATGGAGAAGTGCCAGAAGAAGTTTCAAAATTTGTTTCTCTTGCCAATAATGAGTAAGCAGATAGAACATTTTAACATATAGATAGCATTTGACATGTAGGTAAAAGTATGTAAAAAAACCCTTAATCCCTGTATCAAAGACCCTGGGGACAAGGAACACATCAATAAGCTATCAGGTACTGCAGGATTTATACTGTCAAACCTTTGGGCATTCTTTGCAAATTAATAGCATGTCCCTATCAAGATGCAAAGATTTCTTTTGTTCTCACTTGATATGAACAAGATTTAGGGATTGTTTTAAAATAACAAATACTGTGAAGGAAGGGTGGAGTTAAGCATTAGGGAAATCAAAATCATCTTCTTGGCTTCACTCCAAAAAAATTTGGATTACATTGAGGCAAGTCATTCAGTTTCAGTGGATTGGTTCTTCAGGCACTTAATACTGAGATTAGAATAATACTACTTTCTCCCTTCTGCTTTTGTGCGATTTATGTATTTCACTCCCTTGAAGACTGCATTTTCTGCTATACTGGTTTCTCCTAGCATAAGAGATTCTACATCTAAACTGAAGACTTTAGTAATCGTAATTCTAACGAGGCATGTTTGTAAACCTATCATTTGCCAGCAGATTAGTTGTACAGCACAAGGAAAATGGCTCAGAGTAGAGCATAATTACAACACACAGGGGCTCATTTAACATTTTTTTATGAACACTGCTATTTCCATACAGAACTATCTGCATTATCATTAAATAATGCCCTGAATGCAGATGTTACATGTTTATCCTTACAGCAGGATGGAATGAGGCATTGTAGGCAATATAAAGCAAAAATGGTTTGGGGTTATAGATATTCATATTAAAGATTTAAGTAGTTCCCTGAAATCAAGGTTGATGAGCAAGTTTGCCCTGCCATAAATCTTGAATACAAGGTACAATTACTGCCACTTCAGAGCAACAGGTTATCACCCTTTAATGCCATTTTAGGATATTGGATGCCGTCTTTCAACTCTGATCAGCGAAATAAGGTCTGAGGCAGGCAGAGAAGAAACAGCACATTTACTTTGAAATGGAGAAGTAGAGACCAGACAAAGTGTTTGAGCAGCACTTTCTAAATAGCAGAGTGTTACACCTGCCATCAGCACATTTCCAAATGTGTTCCTGAGCAAAGGAAGATAGTACATTGTCCCAAATTACTTACACACTTCATATCAGAAGCATCTTAATTAAGCCATTTTTAAATGACTGGCATGTCAATGTTTAACCTTTTTATTTACTAGAAAGAGAGAGAAAACTACTTTGGTTCCCTACATGTAGACATCAATATCCAAGAGACATTTTAGAAGTTTCAAGTGAGACAAACTTTCTGAAGCTTTCTTGCCAGTTTGGTCAAGAAGTTATTCAGAAATACTATAAAGTGTTACTCAAAATCCCACGACAGTCACTGCTTACTACATTCAAAAGACTCCTCGTCCCAGCACTAAATTAAAACCTATATTCACATACCTATTCTGGGTGATGTAGATTAATGTTATTTCATCACAGGAACTTTCATAAGTTCTACATCCCTACAGATTTAAATTGGACACAGTCAAAATGAAACATGGAATTAAACTCATAATCCATACATGATTGGATTTTGCAGAATTGCAGAATTTTGCAACTGTCTTATTCATCATGCTGAGCTTTCCAGTGCTAGACCATAGAATATGCTGGGGACAGTCAGCTTTGTAATCAAGCACCCAGACACACAATCCCAGACACTGACAATGCGTACATGCCTTTATGATCCGTGATTTAGGTCTCATTCAAATCCCACCAAAGTTCATAATCAGTCTCTTGTCAGTACCGGCATACACTCAGCTAGCTGAAGTCTCTGTCAGCATTAATGAGGTCAAGTGCTTAATAAATGTAACAGACAGAAAAGTAGCATTTAAGGAGATTTAAAGATGGATGTATCTATCTGAATTATACACCTATGTAGCTCACACTGAATTGGAATAAAAGTTCTGAGAAACTAACAGAATCAGTAAACACCAAATAAGGTTTTCAATCGTGTAAAAATAATCACCTCTGTTAACAGGTTTGTCCTTTAAGATATTACTCTACTCCAGCGCCCACTTTCTCACAAACTCAGTGCTCTGCTTGCCTACTAGCAGTTCCTCCCATTCCCAGGGCTCTTCATCTTCTTTGGAAATACAGCTTCAACAAGCTTCATGTGTGCACCGCCTCTGTCCTTTGCTTTTCATTGCACTTTGGTTACAGAAATACACGATCCCCCTATACAAAAGCAGCCTATAAAATCTATACCTAATATCAGGCACTTTAACAACATAAAGAATTTATGTGGATGGGCATGTAAAAGTCAGGGACAGAACAAGACAGAAGTATATGCAATTAACACATTGAGGATCTGCACTATCATCAGTCTCAGAGATAACATATCACATCTGGCAGTAGGGGTGGTGAGAGCCCACTCTACCAGACAGAGAGGAGATGCCAGCTGCTAACAGAGATAACAGATATTCTGCCTGATGCATGACCTCCAAACCAAGAACTTCCAGTCAAGAAAGCCCAGTTGCCTTCTCTCTGATAAAGAAGAGGGAGGCCAGGGCTGCTGATACCATCCCAGACACCAGTGTTTAGCTGTGACAGCAACTGAGCTGCACAGGAAAGTTCTTCCCACGTATATTCTGAAACAGGATTTATTGAGTAGGCCAGGCATCCACCAACTTCTCTGATGGAAAGCAAAGCCAGGTGCCAGAGACAGAAAGTTACGTTGCCTGCAATAACTGTTAGAAAATTCAGCTGCATTAGTCCCTCTCAATGATTCATTCAGTAATGGTGCTGTATTCTCCCTTGCGTACAAACATCCTGTAACTGACTTGGAATAAAAAGTTACTATGGCACAGATTATTTTTATTATAAGGCCCTTATTCTAAGTCCAAAATATTAGGTACAGTACGTGAAAATAACTCTGGGAACGGCTGCTCAGAATTAAAAATCCATTCAGTAAAAAATTCTTCTTTCCTATGTCTAAGCACTTCTCAAATATAATTATAAACAGTTCATAGTGTTGTGACTATGAACAATTGGATTTCAGAAGTAAACTAATCCAAGACCTTTTCTGGTCATGGATCACTGAATTCAGAATCACGCAATCCAATTTAAAAAATGGTATATACCACTGAATGTGACTATACTACATAATAATAATAAAGACCATGCCACTTTCTCCACTATTCATAAAGCCTTCCTTTAAGTAGTCCCCTATCTCAAGATAGCATCAAGCAACTTGTTTCATAACCTCTTAATCAGAACACTATTTCCACTTTTTCTGTGATTCAGATTTTTCTACTGGAAAAAAAAAATTGTAATTTAAGTATAGATCAGGTTGGCTTTTTTTTTTTGAAGTTTTCTCCCTTCTGCATAACGTGTATAGTTTATTTACAGCCAGGTACTATCAGACATAGCTCAGAAGCTAAAAATATCTTGGAGACATATTCACCAATATGTGGCAAATTGAACAGCTTAAGACACGCTCTCTGGTGGCTTTGAACAGACTGAGAGAACTGTGGTTTGAGCATGGAAACTGAAGTTATTCTCCTCCTGAGATGGAAGCATTCAAAACAGACACCTTGTAGTGAACCCCACCAATCCTGTTTAGATGTCCTTCAGTCAGTTTAAAAAGACCATTTATAGAGGGAAGAAAATTAACCAAATTTAAGGACACATAACTCGCCTGAAGAGACAAAATCAGGGTGTACATCTGTCTGATGAGCTATTATTCCCTAAGGAGGAATAAGTGACTACTGTCTTATGTTCATCATTGCTAGAAGCATCTACACAACATGACTCAGAGTTTTTCTAAATCATCAGGGCCAAGCAACAAATAACAGACAGACTGTTCTGAGCCATGGTAATTCACAAGAGTTAACATTTGGACATTTATTTAGGTAGATGCAGAGGACAGAACAGGAATTCTTTAAATCAATTCTGCCTTTGTTTGTAGTTGCATTCTGTTGGTCAATAAGATAGAATAAGATTATTATTAATAAATCAGTGTTTTCTGTTGGGTCGCTCCTGACAAGCTTGTATTGTTCAGTGTTGCTGTTCTCCAAGTTCCCATATTTTCATTATTATTTTGCCCCTCTACAATCTCTCTTTTTTTTCTTTTTTTTTTTCCTGGATACCCTGGGAAATGTCTGGATTCTGCACGATTAAAGTTAATGGGAGCTTTGCCATCAGCTTCACTAAATATGGGATAATACTCTGTGCCAAATTCCATAAACCTTCTAGTAAGCCACAACACCTGTTTTCCTTCTCCTCTCATGCCCCGTTTCTCTTCATTGCACATTTTTTCTCTGCTCTGACACTTATTAATCCATGCACTCTATCCAATCAATCACATTCATCTTTCTTCACCAGTTATGTTGTTGTAGTTCTGTGGCTGATATTACTAGGGCAGTGTGAACTCACTTATAAAAGTGCTACTTTTCATATTGCCAAAATAATGTCAGTGTATCACAGAACACCAGTCTAAAATGGTATGCAATACCTTTTCATGCATCTTGATCTGATTTTAATTTAACTTTCAGTCCCACTTGGAAAATCACCACCCTATACATTTATTTCTAAAATGTTCTTATACCCAAGTGTTAAATCTTTGCCATTGTTCAGCTTGTTGAATTCCAGTCTCCCCTTCCTAGCAAATGTAATGAACATACTTTATTGTTTCTGCCAAAATGTTTCAACATTTAAATTTTAGCAGTTTTTCATCCTTTGTGCTAAAACCCTTCCTGGAATTTTCAGTTTAACTCCTCTTTAGCTTAATTAAAGACATGTCTTCTAAAAACACCTATTGAGACAAGCAGAACAAGTGGAACTGTCTTAGGAAAGCATAGAGCCTCAGCTTTAGAATAATAGTGACCAAGCAGAGCGGAAGCAAAGACAATCATTTGGGAATGATCACTCGGGTCAACAGTCTCAAATACAGATTAATCACATTGGGGACGGCCAAAAAAAAAAAAGCACTTTGGGAACAGTTGGTTTCTTATTGAAGCAAGACCTACTGCCCTGTCTCTTTAGCATATTCTCTCATTTGTTAAGACCCTTCATTAGCTGTGTGAATGTAATCCACTACTTCATCTCCAAAATGTGCGACAGGCCAAGCAGCAGGTGAAGGACATCCTTTATTCAGTTCTGTCTGACTTTGACTTTATTAGAGTGATACATCATTCAGGATTCAAATTAATGTCTATCCCAAGAGACGTATTGTATGGCTCGATATTTACTCTAAGTGTTCTTTGAATTTGCTCTCTACAGAAACAAAGTGCAATGCCATGATCAGAAAATTTATTTTCTCCTACTGGAGACTGCTCTGTGAAAGCCAGGCTTCTACTCCTGGTAGTTTATAAGATGTAATTTTTTGCCCTCCCATATTTCTCTTGGGAAAAAATAAAGCCTGAGCAGCTACAGTACTAAGAGCAAAATATTGTATGTTCATTCAAAATCTAGCTAAACACACACAGAGTGCAACTGCTAAATGCCTATAGTTCAATCCCTGCTTTTATAAGAAGTTATAACACTGCCCAAAGGGAGGCAATGACATAAAATATTTCATAATAGTACCACTGGAGCTGATTTTTACACCTTTATTATTAATTCCCAAATACAGAATCAATCAGCTTAATCCAATCCAACATCAATACCAGGTTGCTGGGGTGTCTGCTAAAGGAGACAGACGTGTCAGAGAAATCACACTCCAACCTTGTTGCTTTCAGTGTACCATACTCAATTTTTAATCATTATTGCTGCTTCTTCTGAAGATAACACTCAAGATTTAAAGAAGCAAAGTAGCTTTGAAACACTTGAACCAGAGCCCAAGGTTTAAACAGCAGTATCCATACAAATAGAACACCAGGTAGGGAGATTCTTCTCAATTTCCAGCAGGTAGGTGTAAGATCAAATTATGGAAGCAAATTCCCTCAAATGCAGAAAAGAAAATTTCTTCCTGAGCAGCACAAGCACACCAGAGACAGAAAAGAGATACTAGTGCTTTCACAGCCATCCCCATCACCATTCACTGCCTTCCAGAGCTGCTATTCATTCCCTAACATCCAGATCGGGCAAAACTCACTGCAGATGCCCTGATGCAACTACATGTGTTATTCTGGTTTTTTTGGTTTTTTTTAATTTCCTTATCTTACTTCTATTAGCAATTTTTCTTTTCAGTCCTCTCTTAGGACTTGATTCTTTTCAGTAACTAATGTGCTGAAAATTGAATAGTAGTTTAAACCCTTGGGAAATTTAAAAGTATGTTAGTAGTATTGAAGTTATTTTATGGGTACAGAGGGTAGGAATCATGTTTTTACTGTATTGTTTCATCAAAATAAGTCCTTTGTAGAAAAAGAATATATTTTAGGTATTTTTTGCCCTATTTATAAGTTGGGAGAGAAAAGTCAGTACTCCAAATGTAAACTACTTTTTCAGCTTCTTTTTTTTCCCTTCTTTTTTTTTTAAACAATTTAGAAACATTCAGATTTAGATATTTTTAAACCATGGAATGATTTGCTTCAGGGTAGATTTTAATCTGGGTCACCATGCTGCAAAATAGAACTTGGAATATTTCTTACCTAAGCTTCTTTCTGTTTTGAAGGTTTGTTCTGTACAGCAATCCACATCAGTGTAATTGATATTCTGCCAACCCCTTAATCCACATTTGTGCACACACACACACTATAAACCTGCGAGTTTATGGCAGTGCAATTTACTTCAGTGTCAACTGAATTGTATAAAACCCACTTGCACATCAATGGGATCACCCATTGTGAATTGGTTTTGTGTAGACAGGGAGTAAATCACCTGATAATCTGATGAGGATGGATTGTGTATATAGTCCCACAAAGAGCAAATGTGCATAGATAGGGCAATAAATTGGAATGATCGATGGGGCAAGCACCATGGTAAGATCAAAGACAGGAGGCTGCAGCAAGCTTTTTAATCACCAGACCTTGCACTCCCATTAACCACTTCCTGTAAATGCTCTCTCAGCACTCTGAATTGGAGATTTTCCACCTTTTTTTTTTTTTTTTTGCCTTACACCATTCAAGTTCAGTAGGATACAGCCTCGAGCAGCACCAGAAACCAGTTGAAGTGCAAACAAGATCTCTCTCAAGATGTGTTTGCTTGAGTTAGGCAGCTCTGCACTTTGCTATCTGGGGGTTTAGCAGCCTGGCTTCCTCCCGAGTTTGTCTGCTGCACACAGTCCCTCACAGAAGTTATCAGCTAAAACTGTGACTGCATTCTTGGAGGATTGGGGCACCAGGAGCTGACACCTCCCCATCCCCAAACTCTCGATGCTGTACCATGCTTTGTTTCATAAACCAGCATAGCAGTTTTGCCAGAAGAGCTCAGCACACAGAATGAGCACAGGCTGCTCCTTCCCCCCTTCACCATCTTATCAGAGCTGTGCTTACACTGCTGCCACTAATCTAGATTTTGTTGTTGGTCTAAGTTTCCAAGTTCTCTCTCTGCTTTGAAAAGCTGCTCTCCATTTTCCCTCATCAGACTACCTCCTCCACCTACCTCCTAAACTCACTAACTGTGCTGTTCCCTTCCCAAATCTCTCCTAACCTTCATCCTTCTCACATAATAATCCATTGCCAACTTAAACCCGTATTTTCTTTTTTTTTTCCTCCTCCTTGAGTTTGCAATATCACTGCCTTATCACCACCTTATCACCCACCAGAAACTTCTTCCTAAACCCAAGCTCCCTTCCCAGGTGCCCTCCATTATTTCATCTTCCCCAGATATTTGTTTCATTTCTCAACAGTAGTTGGCTGCAATAGCAACTGATTCTTTCTCATCTATTGCAATGAATCTGTACAAGATACCAGAAGGGAGTTCCGAAATGCAGTGAAAAATGTTTGAGTACTCACTTCTCTTTCTTCTCCAGACTGAAAGTAGTTTAATTACCTAGAGATTAACAAACACTCAGATTATCAAATTATCTCCTCTTGTTCTCAAATTTTTCATAATTCTGCAGCTTTTTCAGCTACCAGCAGACACAAAATGTGGCTTCTTAGAGACGAGAGAGGGAAAAAAAACAAGCAAGCAAGAAAAAAATTGCTCTTTTCACCTAATTCATCCATATTACATCACAACTTGATCAACATTTAATATTTTATTGTTTATTTTTACCATCTCTAATACTTTCTCTTTGCATTTTGATTTCCTTGCACTGAAAGAATTAGCAAACATGCTGACTGTGCCTCTTCAGAACAAGAACAAGGCCAGTTTGGCTTTCAGTGCAGCATAAATAAAACCATTGCTTAGGATGAGGGGAGGGAATTCAGCATGCTATGTAGGCATGATGTACTTTCAATAACCTTCTGTTTTTATGTATCAGTCTAGTGCATACACAAAAACATTAAAGAAATTTTATACTCTAGAAAAGAGCCACATATTAGTAAACTGAAGAAAAAGAAACGTATTTTCTCTTTTCTGGGGGGCAGCGGGGGTGGGTTTTTTTTGTTTTGTTTGTTTTGTTTCGTCCTCTTCTCTCCACTGTCTAAGGCATGAAGATCAAAGATTGTCAGTGAGATTTTTAAGATAATCCTGAATGCCTCTTTCACTTTGAGAGCATAACCATTACCATCGGCTCAACAAGGTGGGTTTTTTTTAAGAATAGTTTTGGAAAAAGCTTCAAAAAACCCCCCGTACTTCTTCACAGCCCACCTGGTATCCTCAGGCACATTTAATGGAAGTCTGGCTTCTAGATACCATACTTTTGATGAGCTCATTCACAAAGCAGGCTCTCTGAATAAGCCAAGACCTCAAGGAAAAAGCAAATGCTTAAAGAAACAATTGCTCAACAAAGGATTGCAAGATTTTTTCCAAAACACACAGCTCAAATAACTGGAAATGCAAACGTGAAAGTTATTACTACTTAGAGGTTTTGGACATGTCTTGTTTTCAAGGTAATAGTCATATGGCTTTTCTCTCTGGGAATTTCAGTCAGCTGCTCCGACCACTCAACTTAAGAGCTTTGCGAGCACCATCAGTACTGTGGGCACTTCTTGCTAATTGGTCAAGATTAGTTTTTAACTCACTCCACAGTTAATGCATTTTTAACCTAGAAAACAAAGTCAGATAGCAAAGCTGTCCAGTCTGAACACCATAACTAGACAAAAGATGCAGAAGATTTGTAGTGAGAATTACTGTTCTCTACAATTCTCTCTAAAACTATTTTCATTTTAGGAAATAGGACCTCATAATTAAATAAAAACCTTTATGGGGAAGGCTTTGAACTTAAAGTAAGGAAACTACATCACCAACCAACCCTAACACTTGAGGGGCCAGTGTAAATCCAACCTGAACAGAAAACAAACACAGTCTGAGTATCTAACTTACAACAAAGAAAGAGACAATTTACATCAGATTTGTTATGTTTCACATAACGAACTGTAAATAGCAACAAACTGAAAAAGAAATTTCAGCTGGAAATTGCAAAGCACTAAATGGGCTGAGATTCTGTAAGTGCCACAGAGAAGGGCTGACATTCCACTGCAAAACAATTATTTTAGCACTTCATTCATCCATGACTTATTAGATGCTTCTTCATTTTGATTTATCTTGGGAATTTCTGATCAAAGTGGGACACACACAAGTTTTCATTTTTATCTCAATAAGTCAGTAATTCAGGAATCAAATCAGTTTACCAGTCAAGCAATTTTTTTCCCCCTCTTGCTTAAGAAAGCCACTTTGCAGAATATGCTAGTAAGAACTGTGAAAATTACTTATATAGAAGACTTATGTCTTGAGGCTAAACCAATTACACTGACCTTTTACTCCTTACCTAATACACATTTTTTATATGTTAAAATAGAATAACATGTGGAATGGCTTCTGCTCCTTTCCAACACCTGGAACTGTGTAGTAGCTTATAAAGCAAGGAAATTTATCTGATATAGAATATTCTGATGATATGAGATTATAGCCCCAAAATTACAGGCTGAAACAATTGGTTTGTGCAGGTTGCCTTGCTTTTCTACACTCAAGTGAAGACTGCTGTTCACTTGTGTGAAAAACATAATTGTGTAAAATTAATCCCTTTAATATACTAATCTTCTACTATGCAGGTATGAAGACATCCTTTACCCAAGGCTGCTAATTTTACATCCCAAAGGAATCTCTCACTCAGAAACCAAAAGGACAAACATCTCTGTGTCAAAGTGTCAAATCAAAACATAAATCAAATAACAGATGCTAAAATACCTTCTCTAACCAGCTGTGGTCAAAGCAAAGGTATTTTTAATATTTACATAATAGCTTTAAAAATTAATAATTTTAACTTGCTGACAATATGACAGTAATATAATGTCTCCAAGGAAAGATGCCCGATGGTATGCACAGCTTTAGGAAGGGAGGAATTTATTCTGTGGTCCCTTCAGCAATCAAAAACACCAAAAGGATTTCACAGAGAATTTTCAACTGACTTTTATCTAAGGCCATACTAAAAGGCCAGGGAATGCATTTTCCATAAATTAATGAATTAATTCAGTTTTCACTTTTGCTTTCTGTTTCACCTGAAAGGAAAGCCCTGAGGCAAGCAATACTGCAGCACAACGCAAACTCATGCTGGTTTGTAATAGAGGTCCCTGCTCAAGGATTGCTCCACTGTCAACCTCAACTGCAAGAGCAGGTACTTGCTGGAAAAGAGGCTAAGGAAGAAGCACAGCTCAGGAGCTTTCATAACATTAGACAAGAAGGAAGATGCCCCATCCTTTGAAGTGTTCAAGGCCAGGCTGGACGTGGCTTTAAGCAACCTGGGCCTTTCCAACCTGAGCCATTGCATGATGGTATGGCAGGTACAGCCAGGATAAATACATGACAACAATCAGTCATGCATGAAATGCAGTGTTGTACATCTCTGTATTTTAATGTGCATGCTTACATTCATATGCTCTGTTGAGAAAATAAACAATCAATTGAACTTGTGACAGGGTTAAAGCATAGGTATAAAGAAATAGTAATACCAAACGAAGCCATCCCAGAATTAAAAAAACAAAATCGAAATATTTCTGTTAATTCCCTTTAAGTCAATATATAAGTTCCTGTTCCCTGTATGTTCTATACAGTGAGACAGGAGGAAGGAAAAGGTAGCTAAGAAAAGCAGATGGGTGGATAGAACGGAAATAATAAGCAGAGAGAGGGGGGGGGGACTGGATTAGTGAGGGAAATGCTAGAAGAATTAATTGGGAGATAGAAAATGAAAATCTGAAAAAAAAAGTTGAGCAGCTATTTGGGATATAGACTGATATTCAACAGGGTGGATTCTTGAGGGACATGTGGGATTACTGATGGTTGCCTTCTGTTACTGCAGCTCTTCATACACAGACACCACACTGAAGAAAACCACCTGGAGTGTCCCACTAGTATTTCACTGACTGAAAACAACATCAAGAATTACACTAAGAAGCATTTAATTCTGATGACACAACAAAGCTAGCTGCAAAGGGGATGAATTGAATCTAAATTTAGATTAAAAGTTCAACATATTATAATTACTATTAAGTTTTTCTGTTATCTTTCAAAAGCTGCAATACAATTTCTCTGTTTGGTTCTTAATGACAGCAATGCTACAAAAGAATCAATTAGAATTTCTGCCATGAGCTCAAGAGAGCAGATCTCCCTTAAATTTTATTTAAATAGTATATGAAACAACTAAATAGTAACAACTGAAAAAAACAAAAACAAACAAAACAAAACAAAAAAACCCCACAAAACAGTTGAGAAGAAGCTTCTCACTATAGTACAAAGCTTTACTGAATATTTAGCACTGGTTCTAGATGAATGAGGCAATCAGATAAATATATGAAAGGCTAATGTCCCATATAGTATATGTTCAATCAAATATTTTCACAGGTTTATCCATGCCTGGGCTAAATCCAGAAAGGCACGGCAAAGCCTGAGAAAGAGGTGAATCTGAGATATACATGCAACAGGGCTTCCTTATGTCCCAGAAACATTACCAAGCAATTACACAGGCTTTTGCTCATTGGAAAAAAAAAAAGAAAAAAAAACAAAAAAAAAAAAAAAAAAAAAAAAAAAAAAAAAAAAAAAAAAAAAAAAAAAAGAAAGAAAAAGAGGAAATGAAAAGGGAACATCTGCAATGTCTAAAGTATTCTAAAGGGAATATACGGGAAGGATGTTTCAAAGCTATTTGAGCTAGGGTCAAACAGGGATAGGAGATGCATAACCTAACAAAGGTCAAACTACATACTAACAGAGTTTATATTCTGAAATAATTATTAAGCTCTGTGACAAATAAATACACTGTTCTGAAAATTATTAAACAAATGAGAACATGCAAGAACCAAATTCAGTGGTCCTCTACTGATCTAAATTGATCCTAGGTTTTAGCCCTTGTTAGAATATTTGCTCACTGTAAAAGAGTTAAGGTAAAGCTATTCCTTTGAAAGAGCTCGTAGTGCCTACCTGAAAGCACTTTTTAATGAATTTGGGGGTAACCTCTTTATGCAGGTATTACATTGCCATCTAGTGTATGCAGCATATATTGTAATTCTGCGTCCTGGGTTTAACATCACATAAAGAAGCTGAATTTTCCCCTTAGTTGGCTTTCCTCAATGCATTTTATCTTGAAGCAGAACAGGTTTACTCCAGGCTACTCAATCCCAAGAAACGTGCGACTGGTGTTACTGAGAGGTTCAGCACCATAAAAAAAAGCACTACTCCAGAAGCAGCTACTTGTTTAATCTTGGTGTCTTTGTCAGGTACATCCACTGAAAGTTTTAGCAATTTCAACTGTTCTCATGCAGCACCACGTGCTTCAGATCCAATGGTCCTCCCCTGGAGGGGATGTGGACTCTCATCCCTGACAGCAACCCAATTACCCCGCTCTGGAGAGGGGAACAATCCCAGGCTTTCTGATGCCACTTTAGGCAACCAAACCGTTATCAAGAGAAGGACAGTGGCTAAACTGTGCTGACAAGTCCCTGGATGGCAGGGAGGCAGAGTCCACTTCATGCAGGCAAGAGACTGTTTCACACCATAGTTGCAGGGTGTTCCTACCGTGCACCCCAAGCCACGAGTCACTGCTCCAGGCAGATGCATGGGAGTTTCCCAATCCTGTTCTAAGAAAGTTTGGGAGACTGGTGTTTCACACAGCTCACCACTCTGTGTGAACTGTTAGCAGCTACATATCCCACCTTTGAGCACTATGCTTCCCTGCATGACTTGGGAATGGTCTCTGAATTCCGCAGCTGCGAACACTGCTGGAGGCACAGCACACCCAAATTCAAACAGGAGACATTTAGGTGCTTGTAGAAGTGAAGCTTGGCCATCTTGAAGTCTTGCAACAAATGAGTGCTGAGCAATGCCCCACCACTTTGAACGTTCCAGCCTCACTCCAGTTTAAGAATTCAAGCTTTTAAACCCAGACCTCTGAAGCACATTTCCCCAATATTTATGGAAAGATTTACCTTTTCTGAAAGAGTTCTTTCAAGACACAAACTGACCCAGGTCCACAATGCAAAGGCTAACTTATAAGACAGTGAAAGCTACAAAGGAACGCATAATTGCCCTGGCCACCAGGTTCTCCAGGAGGCGACTCTGTCACTGAACACTCTCCTTGGGCTACAGTGTGCTGCAGTGAATGCTGAATGCAAAAGAAAAAAAAAATGGTTTCACACTCACCCCATCTGCCAGCGCACCTGAGAGAGAAACAGGCTCTTCACTGGAAAGAAAGAACAGGAAAAAATCCTTACTATTACCAGAAAAGGAAGTGGCCTTTGCTTTCAAAATCCAGCTTCCACATTATGGAACTGAGGAAGCGCCTTTAAGCCCCAATATCAGTTAGAAATACCAAATTATACAAGAACTGGCTACAGGTGGGTTTTTTTAGCGTCTTGACATTTTAACAACATAGCAAGGGCCTAATTTTATGCACAAATAAAGATATTTTAATATGTAATATTTCAAGCATAAATAAACCAGATTTTACCATCTTTTTTGCTAGCTGTTGGGGCTTAAATTACTGCTTCTCCTTGCTAACACACTCGCTCACTTTACTGTTCTTATCATATGATACTTTGCACTGGGTGTAGTAACAAAAAATGAATTTAATAGACTGTAGCCTTTTTTTTGGCCACTGTGTTACCCACTTGTATTTGTTGTTATTATAATTAATATTCAAAATAGATCCTGTATCAAATTCAGTTTTGTTTGTTATTGACACACAGATATTACTTACACTGTGCTTCAGGATGCAAACACACGTGGAGCCCATAAGCAGCTGGCCTAAGGGATGGAGGTTGGCCAGCACCCTAATTAATTTCAGTCTAAAAGAGTCAAGTTAGCAAAACCCCACTGTTTAAGCTAACCAATGCCCTTTAAAATGAAACACTACACTGGCTCCGTCAGCAGATTGGTCCCTTCCAGCAGGGAGGGAGGTGAAGGGCAATTAGGGCTGATAATGTCTCTTGTTAGTGCAGCTGTTGGGCATTAGGCCATGAGAAAAGGTAGCAAGTGTAAATAGATTTGCAGGGTGATAATAATTTATTTTTCTTTCTTTCTTTCTTTTTTCTTTCTTTCTAAATGTGTTGAACACTAATTCAGCAAGATACTGATACTGTACAATCACCAACCGTGTAAATATTCCCATTCTATTCTTAACAGTTGAGTCTTTAATGTTAAAGTCTGTAATAATCTATAGATACAGAAGTAGTGAAAGATTCTAGTACACCTCTTCCACCCCGTCCTGTGGGCTGTTTTCCTCATTCTATAGCTATCCTTAAACTTACTTCAGCCCTAAATTCACAACTTGTCATAGGCAGGCACAACATCATCCACGTTACTTCAGACAGATCCGTAGCCTTTTGGCTTGTAGTTAGTAAAAGCTGCCATTGCTGTAACTGGAGTTTAGTTCTTCATCCTTTTACCAGAAATAAACGCACTTACAAATTATTACCTGATCAACAGTATACTACGTAATGAGTTAATAAAATAAACAGAGATTTCCTTCAGAGAGCAAGATATAAAAACAAAGTTAATATTTTTAAAACAAGTTGTAGTATCTGCCTTATTTTTCAAAAAGAGAAGTAAATTTTTGTTAACTGAAGAAAAAAAATTACAAACGGAATCCTTGATCATTTTCTAATAACTTTTAATGAGTTGGTTGGGGTTTTTTATCCAAAGTGGAAATAGTGTGATGTTTAAAATTCAGAGGAGAAAGAACTCCTCTTGATAGAAGCTTAATAACACAGAGAATGCTATGGCATACAATTGATGAGCCTCAGTTTGTTTGCTAGCTCTAGCAAGGCTAGTCAGCACTTAAGTTTGCAGCCAGCCTCTCATTTGCACTCTGCTGGCATGGGAAAAATATTATATTCTAAGCAAGTAGAGGAGAGTCAAGAAATTTCTAAAGACGCTGTTCTACTAATTCCTCAGAACAGAGGATAAAGCTTGTGCTGAGCCCTTCTGTGTGCCAGTTTGATGTCAAACATCAGTAGGCTGAAGTCAAACAACAAGTTTCTCAAGCTGTTCACACTATAATTTTACAAGAAAATGTTTGCTGATCATGTGGCTACACACAAATTTTCCCAGTAAAAGTATACAGAAAAACATTACTTCTATCCATCTACAGAACTGTTTCCCAAAGGCTATAACCTGTCACTGAGCATTCACCACAGTGGATGGCAAACTCTACCACTGAATTTAGCTGTGAGGAATGTATGTTATCACCTGGAAAAAGAGGATTTCACATCCTTGTCCTAAAAATAACATTTTTCATTTAAGCTTCTGCAGTGTTTTTCATGGATACTATAAAATTTATCTATTAATAAATGAAGCAGTAAAATATTGGAGGCAATATTTTAACATAGAGGGGAAAAACTTAATGGAATTTCCTATGGCAGTAGTGAGGGTTTTATTCACAGAAGGGGCAGCCATCTCAAATCTAGTAACCAGATGTGTCCAGAACTCAGTGTTTCCAAATGTTTCAGGTATGTGAGGTTTCAGAACACGACACGTTGTGCCAAAAATGCACAGAGGAGAGGAAATGGATAATTGGGAGGGAAATGTGCAGTAGTAGCATGTGCCAATCTGCCGTTGCTCAACATGGGAAAGCTGGAAAGAGGATCTTTGTGGTGGAAAGAAAAGGGACACAAGGTCATTTTCTACTCCCGAGGATGACATTTATAATCCAGAGCGATTCCACTGAATTCAATGGTTTTAAAACCAGAGTGGAAAATGGACTCTGGCAGTTATTATCTCTTTTTAATCACAATGGGAGATAGACAGTCAGTTCAGCACATATTTAGTCTCTCCTCCTCTCTAGGGACACCTAGGATAAGGGCCAAACAGGTGCTTAAATACCTGGATTTGATGACTTGCAAAAGATTAGATTAGGGTGATACAGAGGATAATCATCTCATCAATCCAACTGTATTTGTCCCATCTCTCTAGCACAGGATGCTGCCCAGCAGGAGGATTGGTTTGAGACACAACATATTTTTCGCTTCACAGAGTTTCAAGGTGGAAAGATAATAATGTAGTCTTGACAGTACCAGGTAGCAGAGATATCCAGATTCTCTTTTAGCTTTGGTCATTAAGTAATAGTTAAAAGGTATTTAGGAATTTACATAGTTCTTAATTTTATGATTAGGTATTCAATGTACTTATAATCCAAGTTACAAGTGGGGGTTGTAGCTTTCTGTTTGTTTGTTTTTTAGTTCTTCCAAGCAAGGTTTTCAAATATTAAAGACTTCAGGGGAAGAAAGAAACTGTAACAGGAAATGTTTGGACAGCTTGATTTTTATCTTCTGGTTATTTTGATCAGCAGCTTTCTAAAGGGAAAACATTCTTTGGAAAAGTATGACATGAAAATAATTGAGATCCATTCCTTGAACTTGAACATAGATGAGAGCTGCAAGATTGTATGGATAAGGCCTGTCATCTCCACACAGTAACAGTTGACTGTGTCTCTTCGTGTTGCCTCTTTGTAACCTCATTGTAAACAAACCATTATGGGCATATACATTACACAGAGGTAGAAATTATGCTGCTGGTATAAGGAAAATTAGTGTGAACTATTGCCTCAAAATATTCCAGCAAGTTCCTGCTTGGCTGCACAGAACACAGATTCACAGCTGGTACGTGTTGGAACATCTCTGCTGCCATCCCCACAGCAGTGCCACTGGTGGCCATCAGGGACCTTCAGCCTAATCTCAGTATTCAAAAGCTTCAATGCATAGTGAAGTTTCAAGGTTTCAACATAATTTCTAGAAGAAATATCTGGAAAACATAAAACGAAAATATATGCTTGAGATTGGCAGAATCTAAGCAACAGAAGTTGTGACTCTGAAATTAGAGGAAATATTGCTAAGGAGCATTAGTTACTTAGCTGATGACAGATAAGTGTAAAGAAGAGTAAATCAAACATAATCCCCTCTTTAAGTTTCCCCTCCTCCCCACCAATAATCTAGTCAGGTGTGAAAATTCACAGCACAATCGTGCCCATAGGGACATAAAATTATGTGTCTTAAAATATAAAGTGTGGTGTGGCTTGCTGTTTTCCTTCCCTGTACATTCTGTGTCTCCAAAAACACGCAGCCTTCCAGTTCTCAGCTCCAGCTGTAGACAAGAAAGAGTTTCACTGAACGTGCTCCTGGATGTTTGTGTTCTTAGCTGCTCGCCTACAGTTAATGAAGCTTATCCTGATATTTCCTCTCATTACCAAGCATGGTTTTGATTCTAAGATTAAGACTATCCAGGTCGTAATCCAAGACTATAAAACAATAAAGCAGCAGTTCCAACTATCTGGAAGGATAAGTTTATTAAGTATTGAAATTGTTGTGGTGGGGATTACAGTAGGTCAAGCAAAGCCATCTCAGGGGTCATCCTCCCTTGGAGGAAAAATATGCCTTGCAAGGCAATATGAGAACTTGAATAAAACCACAAGAATCAACTACAATTGACTGTAATAGCCAAAGAAAAGTGCTGGGCCTTGAACCCCTCTAAAAGTCTTTGTTTCCCTTTTGTGAGTTTGTTTCCCTTTTGTGAGTTTGTTTCGCTTTTCATGGTTTGCACAGTTTCCACCTAAGCAGCCACTTGTCTAAAAGAAATTGTAAGTTGCCATGGAGTAGTTTGCTCTAATATAAGAGACTTAAGAATATGAGGAACTGACCTGCATTCTATGATCACACCTTCCTAGCCCCATCTTCAAGAAGAATAATTCCTGAGTGAAAATCTGGTGGAATATTAAGTGTAATGCCTATGCATTGTCTTCAACAGTTTCCATCTAAAAGCCCAGAACACCAATGCTGTCCAACAGAAATGATAGAGCAGTGAATGCTCTGTGACTCTATGACTTTCTCTTACCAGCAGCAGCTTAGTTTCACCTTTTAGGTAATAGATTTCACCGTATCGTAATCCCTTTCACATTTACTGACTTGGAAACCAGCATTTTTTGCAGTGTACAGGTCTTATCAGTATTTTAACATCCACCTCAGAGGGGCCTTAGAGTGAAAAAATGAGGGTATGGAGAAAGAAAAATAACAAACTATCAAAGTGGGGGAGAAAAAATGTATGGCTTTAACATCTCATCCCTCCCCATGGATGTAGATGTCTTTCAGACAAATGCAGACTAGCAATACAAAATATTTTCTTGGATATTATAAGAGTGAAACTGCTGACATTAAAAATATCACGCAAGCAAGCAAGTCTTTAATTAGTAAATACTAGGAATAGCGTCATTCCAAGAAAACTGAGAAATACGTAAGTCTGAAGGAGGAGAGAAAGCCCTTTAGAGCATTTTGATTGATCTGAAAATCAATAACATTTCTACAACACTTCAGCACGTTCAGTTGTGTCTGAAAATTCAGTTCAGAATCAAAGGTTAAAAATATCTCACTCAGCTTCATTCAGATCACAGATAGTAAGGGAAGTAACTCAAAAGTAAGCACAGAAAATCAATACCCAGATATTTTGAACGACATACAGATACTGCCCATGGAATCCAAGCCTGAATTTTCAGAACTCTGTAATTAGTGAATCCAAAAACGCTCTTAGATTAATGAAGCAGAAGCTCAAAGGGATGTGTGATTATCTAAAGTCTCAGGAAAAAATTAAACCAAGTGGGACAATCAACTGAAAGAGTGTACCCCATGAAGAATAAAGCAGTTCAGCCAAGGAACACAAAAGCATTTAAACAGCTTTTAAAAAGGACAACAGCCTTACTGTAAAAAAAAATTCATGTGATGAAAAATCTACTGCACAGCTACATGAACTATCTCAAAGGTAAATTAGCCTCACTAAGAAAATACTGAACATTAGTTCTGCTTCTAAGTTTGTCTAGTTTCAGCTGCCAACTATTTGATCTTGTTCAGTCTTTCTTTGCTAGACCGTGGTTTCAATTATGCAGCTACATTAATAAAAATTATGAAACTAGTAAAAATGCTTTTAAGTGTAAACATTATACTATAAAAGATCAAAAATCTGAATTGTCATTTTTTATAAACAGAAGAATCAAGTTGAAGCAAAATAGTGCATTTTTCAAAATCTTACTCTTTACTTTTCAATAACCCTTTTTAAAAGTTATTTTTCAACCTACGGTTTTCAAAGGCATCTGAGGCATCTATGAAGATATAAATGAATTTTTTAGGTACACAAATATTCATTGCAATATTCTTCTACTTTTTAAAAATTTGTAATTGTTGTATTTTTATTTTGAAATTCATAGTGTTTTCTATTTTTATCCTGGCTCCAATTTTCTTAAATTTTAAGTAAGGGGTTTGAGATTAATTACTTTGGAAACAGTCTGTGAATACTTAATTGTCTGTGAATATTTAATTGGTTTTTTGAAGAAAAATTTCACTGAATAAAAATTTCATTCTTCTCTGCCACTTGTTCAAGTGTATTATATATAATTAGTATTTTTTTCGTTTGAACTTTGTTTTCCTGGCAACTATTTATCTGAGAATTCTTAACATAATGTGCCAGCAACTTATGTAAACCCACAACCAACACAACTGCATATTTTTCATGTTAATTTGAATTTATCTTGGCATCTTATAATACCATGCAATGCATTGGCAAACAAATATTGAATGACTTAACTTGGGATGTCCTCCAAATTTTGTTTCTTTTCAGTGGAAATTCCCTGCAAGCTATGTCTAACTTTTCAGACATTACAAAAATGATCAGAAGATTTTGCAGATGTTTAACATCTTGCATGTTACCACATATGTTAACAAGCATCTGATGTTGAGTCCTGACTATGCGGAAAGCTGAAGACAGAATCTGTATTTATTTGGAAGGGCATCTATCATGTCCTGGTATAACAAGAAGTTTCTTTAAATTTAATCTTTCAGTTTCTAGAAGAAGGCATAAGAAAGCAGCCCCTTTAGAAGTTTCTTTTGCAAAAGCCCTGCTAAAACAGCTAGAAAGATTTTTAGGCCAAAATGCAGTAAAAGATTCAGGTCTACAGGCTCCAGCACAGTGCATGATGGGCAGCTGGTGCCTCAGAGGCAATGCAGGGCAGCCGCACAGTTTGACACAGTGATAGCTACAGCAGAGCTGTATGATCATTTTAAAACATTCCTGTAAGCACTAGCTGGATCCCAGGCTTCTGTAGCCCCTTTCTGAGGTGGCTGCCTGGCTCTCCCCAATCAGGAGCACCTTCTTTGCCCTCTGAGGGCACTCAGCCCCCTAATGCAAGGGTCAGCCTGGGGTTCACTTGTCTGCCATAGGCGTCTGATTTAGACATGATTCATAAAACCAGGAGTCTGCATTCCCTTTATGGCAAACAGAGCAGGTGCCTTTAAGGATTTCTGGGCAGTTAAATGACTAAAATAGCCTAGGGAAGATGACGTACATTCTTGCCCTGCTGCCTTGCTCCCACACATGCTTATGTACGTATGCACACAGTGACTCCAAAACATAAACTTTGCAGCATTGCTCTTCTTTGCAGTAAGATCTCTCTGGGCCCTAAGTTTTTATGGATTAAATGTGTGCAAAAACAGACCTCCAAAACTTCTATTTATGTTTATTGAAACCTAGTAGCACTGGGACCAGAGTGAATGCCCTCCTTTGCCACACATTAATAATAAATGCTGTGCAGCACAAGCCAGTCAGTTGCTCCTCAGTGTACTCCTGCTCCCAAAGCTGCTTCTGTATTTTATCCAAAACTTCTTCAAACTGAAAAGCATTCCCTCCCCCACAGGAAACACAAAGCAGTTATGCTGATATATGCATAGACAGGGATAAATATGAGTAACATGATAAACCTTCAAATACATTACCTGAATCTGAAGGGGAAAGGAGCTGGTACTACACTTGCTGACATTCCTTTTCAGATTTGAGTTCCTTCAGTCACTTCTCAGAAACCATGTCCCAATCATGTCTAAGCTGTGGGATCCAGGAGCACCTTCCAGCTTCCAAGTCTTAATGTGTGGCTCCCACACACCAGAGTCATAGGCACAGGCCAGCTCATCCCTCCTATAGCACCAGGAAAGTGTAGCAGCTGTGTTCTGCTGAAGGAAACCCAAGCATGCAGGCCAAAAGCAAGCTACTGGTGGGGTCCCTGCTCTGGAGACCTGAAGATTCACAACGCCAGGCCATGCCAGGGCACCTGACTGAACAGGAAGCTGCAGCACCCCAAAAAATTCAGAGCTGTGCCAACTATGGTGTGGCCAGTGGGCAGGAAGTTGTGGATGCCCCACCCCTGGAAGTGTTCAAAGCCAGGCTGGATGTGGTTTGGAGCAACCTGGCCTAGTGGAAGGTTCCCTGCGCATTGCGAAGGGGTTGGAACTAGATGATCTTTGAGGTCCTTCCAGCTCACACCATTCTGTGATTTTGTGATTCCAAGTGCAAACTTAGGATCTTTACAGACCCCAGAAAGCCCTGTAATCCACTCCTGATGGGTCTTGGCACAAGTGATCCTTGAGCTGCTCAGGCTGGGCTAGTTTTTGACACACCCTGCGAAAGAACTGGAAGCAGCCAAGAAAAGCCACATGAGCGGATATTTAGTGAGCTGAAGGGAGGGAAGTCAGACTGTAATTTCGTACTGTTCTTGGCAGCTGAGTCCTCTCTTGAGTGTTGTCCACAGTTCCTGAAATGTGTTTAATTTACCTTTTGTGCAAGGGGTGCTGGAATATGGGGGAAGGATGTTGGTTCTACACCCCTGGATATCAGCACGTGCACCACAGCACACTGCAGAGCTGATGCTCTGCTAAGCTCATGAACAGGAATCTCTCATTACTGGATGGTCTTGCAACACTGTGGATCCCTCTGTTGCGGCCATGCTACTGGCAGGTGAGGTGTTCATCTAGCTCTATATTTTGTGTCTAAATTAGGGCCCTGATCACTTTGTCAGTGGGTGAACTTAACAAAAATGGCACCCAGATTTACCTTCCAGTCTTTCACTGAGCAGCAGTTCAAAGGCTTAAGTGAGCTGTAGGTTGCAACTCGTCCAGCTCATCTCCATTATTTCTACTTTGTGTCTTGCACAAAGTTCCATGGTTAAGTTCTATAACCAATTCTGCACATTGTAAAAGTGGATTTCATTTCTTGTTTATTATTTTGCATCTTTTTCCTAGAAAAGATGACAAACAACTACTGCTCATGCAGGATGAGCAGTCCTGACAGCAGATAGTTCAGACTACTCAGATTCTAGTCTTAAGGGTCTGGTAATAATAGGAACCTTTCCAGAGAAGCTTTACCCTAACAGCAAAGACACAGACATACTGCACTCCTAGAATTCCACAGCCACATAACCCTATTCAGCCTTTACTAACGAATGATTAGAAAAAAGATCTGTAAAATCCACTTATTTCACAACACCAGACTGCTTCCAGTGCATTTCCAGATGTTGAATTCCCCCTATATTCCCAATGCAGTAGCCAAATTCTTCAGCTTCTCTCTTTGTCAGTTTCCACTGTGTACATGGATGTGTGATTACAAAAATCTGTAGTGGCTTAACTGAATATGAAAGGAGGACCAAGATAAAATAACATGGATTATTAACCATTAATTCAGGGAAAATGTAGCACAGTGATAAATGATGCCTGAGTTTGGATGTGTTTAAGTCACTGCTGAAATAGAGTGCCTGGGGCACAGAGAGGTAAAATAAGGAGGGATGAAGAAAGACCAGCATTGCAAGGCCATTTAACTCAATTACTACAGTCCCATTATCACTGTTAATAAAAGCAAACAGCAGTTGTTTCTAAGGAGCTCATTTTTGTACTGCTGATTCCAATACTTGTTATACTGCTGAAAACCTTGGTCTCTGCATAGGATTACATCAACTTCTCAGTTGTCATCCACTTTTCTCCCTAAAGCAGGCTTTAAAAGCAAAAACTTGAAGCAAGCTAACTCAAAACTCTCAAAGCCAGGAGGCAATCAAACCCATTGTTTTGGGGCTTTTAATGTTGTGAATTTCAGAAAATCTCCAGAGTGCTTTTGTTTTCTGAGTTTAATTATCTAAGTCAGAAATAATGGAAGAGAGGCTGTATCAATGACCAAACCTATGAGCCAAACTAACAAACAGTAAATTATTCATAACAGACGTAGCTCTACACAAACATACACAGGGAATAAAATGTCTCCTGCCAGGAGACGATCAGAACAAGTATTTTGCAAGATTCAGGAAGGCAGAAAGCAAGCACTGCAGTGGCATTTCTCAGTCCTGCATTCCCAGAGCTAACTACAAGCAGGAAACAAGGCATTCCTCTAGTGAAGCAGTTTTACTGAGAAGCTCTAGAGAGCTTCTCTACCTCTTAGAGAGACCATCATTAAACTGCTGCTATTCTATAGCCTCTGCAGACATGAGTCAAACTAAACACAGATATGAGAAAAAATCAGGCTTATTGGAACTGCACCTTTTAAATTTAAATTCAAGCTCCTCTAATCTTTCATCCTTCTCTGAAGCCTATTCCATTCCTCTAGTTATTAAGTGCTCCTAAGACAACTGTTGTATCTGTTAAAAAAATTCAGAGAAACTTGGTAGCAATTCTTTCTAACATACCATCTCAGTTTTAATTTACACTTTAATTATGTTATTAGCAGCTCAGGACTAGCCAAGGGTATGTGTGAATTCACATTTATGGACATGAACACAACAGCCTAGCTGGGAAACAATTCAAATGCAGTGATTTTATTTGGCTGACTTCCTTTTTTCTATAATCCTGACCACTGCAGTTAAAAGGAATGCTTAGCTATAAGGAATGTGTTGTACCACAGATTTGCAAACACACTGCACACTGTGCTTTATAATCCTAAGGGTCAATATGCAAAAAGATTTGTAAGTACTGTAAGAGAGACACGCATAAGTGTATGCCCTGTCCCCTCCAACCCTGTGTGGAGGCAGAGCACCTCATTACTTGTCCCTTACCTGGCTTGAAAACCTCTATGGGAGAAGTGCTCAGAAAGACATATACTCCAAAAGGAGGATGTTCTGGCACAAAGTTAAGAGGCTGTGGATGGCTCTCAGTGGGGTATCAGCACTAATCTCGCTCTCCTTTCTCTGTTCAAACAGCAAATTAATCGCCCTATGCACCCACTGAGGATGTTTATGGCATACTCTGCAGACATGCACAGCCAAAGAGGTCACATTTTGAACCTGCAAATTACTCACACATTTTACATTTTAAATAAAACTGTAGATTTATTGTACAATAGTACAGCATGTGCCTTTTTAACCAAAAGCTCAGCATCACATAACACTTTAATCTTCCATTAAACATACACAGTCCTACAACACAGCTCAGCTAGGAAAGCTACATAATGAAATTAATTTCTTGAGAGTCCTGGCTATGCTGTTCTTAGGGATATTTACCTAGAGCAAGAACAGTGGCAGTGGTTCTGGTGTTGTAACATTTAATCACTTTAACCTGTTCTCAACACAGTACTAGCAAGCAGTCATCTAGAGCACAACAAACAGATCACTTAAGGGACACCACATTTAATCGCAAATATATGAAACAGTAGACCAGAGGATCTCACACACGTCATACAGGTATGGATTAGAAACCTGTTATGAGATCACTGATGTAATGTCTGCACTAACTATGCCACAGGAAGACTGGATGCATGACCGGCATCGTACCATGAAGTGTCTTTTGGATTGAAATTCTTAGGTTTGGAAGAGGCAGACCAGGGTGTTCTGTACAAATATACACTTGCCTTATTACATTAGTTTACACTCCTGTAGCCATTTGCCCACATGCCAGCAACATCTTGTTATAATTCATTTTTATACCATTTGCTTCAACTTTACCTGGTTCAGTTGAAAACAAGATCATTACTTCCAGACACAGAATGTGTTCCGTGCTACATCTCGGCCTTTCAAATTGCCACAGACACCCAAGCTGGTGTAACCAGGCATCCTTTATGCACGCTCTTGTGAACAGCTAGCCACAAGGTGTTATTAAGACACATTCAGACAAGATTCTTTATTTGCCACTGGGGTTTCTCATTGCAATGCAGATTCAAAGATCATCACTATATAATGGCTTACAGTAAGTAAATTTCCTCTGAATTTTGGAATTAAACATCTACAGCCCAAATGAGCTACAGGTTACATCACAAACTCTTGATCAGAGAGGAAGTTTATGCCTTTTTATTGCTGTTCAGTTTACCAATGTGTGTCAAACCTTAAGCTGTTCCTTAAAAGGATCAAGTGCTGTTTTTATTAAAGAATTTAAAGTTCTCAGAAAACAGTATTTGCAGTTAATTTTTAAATACCCAAGGGAGGTAAATTTGGATCCTACACCTGGATATGTGATTTTTCACTTACAGCAGGAGAGTGATAGTGCACTCTTGATTGGTTCTGAACCAGCATCAGCTAAAATAATATGCTAATCAAAACACAAACAGTGGTATTAAAGAAGCAGAGGAAGAAAATCTATATCAAATAAGTGATCTTGGATTAAAATAGACTAGCAATATATGTAAGCTTTCAAACAGACAAGATGCTTAGCTTATCTCAAGTAGCATACCAGGAGTCATTTCAGAAGAATTATACAAAACTTGCACCTACTATGGTCCATGTGTAATCTCTGGCTCTGCAAATTTCACTCATCTTAGGCAAAATGCTATAGTATGCTAATTAAAGTATAAAAACCCAAAAAGGGACCAAGAAGGATTGTTTTAAATCAAAGTTGCTTTTGTATAATCTTCAACAATTTTGTGAAAATTTCACCACACTGAAAAAAATTTCACTTATCCGTCTTGTTTCTAGTTTTGGTAAGACTAGCCAGAAGAAGAAACAGAGCTCAAAACAAAACACAGTCTCAGTAGACTTCCAGTTCATTGTCCAAACTGCAATATTTTGATAGCCTTTAGTGAACAGATGAACTTTTGGCTGATTATCTAGACATCACTGATACACGTAAAGGTTGTTGAAAAGGTAATTATTTAATTAAAACAGATGTCACCTGAAATGGTTTTTTTTCTTGCTGTAAAACAAACACAAGCAGCATATTAATGAGATGCACTAGCTCTTCTTCTTCCACTCAGAATCTCTAATTTGCTTAACAAGTAATGAGGAATAATTAAAACCTGATCTTCAAACATGATCAACTGTTTAAGGAATAAAGCTCTGTTATCTCCTGAATTCATCCTATGCCATCTTTAATAACAGAGTTTAGGCAGATTCTTTCTGCTTACTAAAATGAAGTCAGCTTATGTTTCTTACATATTTAAATAGCCCCAACACCAGAGACATACAAAGTGTTATACTGAATTTTAATCCTTGTAAAACATTATTACACCACACACTGTTATTATAAATCTTTTCAATAACATCCATTATAGACCTCAGTAAAGAGCACTGTCTACTACTACGCACTGTCAAATATTTCTGGCAGTATCGGTAATTGACTACAGCATATTTCTTTTTTAAAATCAAGTGTTAACCCACATATTCTGAACTTGCAAATAATACACAACAGATTTTACTGTCATATAGGCTGCATATTCATTCATTTTTTCTGATTTTTATAGAGGAGTAAATTTTCTATAACAATATGAAAGAAAATTAATAACTTATTTGTCTACCTAGGAGGCTAGTAGTTATTTGTAATCATATTAATCAAAAGATGACTGAAAAATTCAAAGTTAATTATTGTGAAGTGCACAAAATCTAGAATATAGGGAGTTTCCACAGTACATTATACTAAGTCAACATATAATAGATTAAAAGCTGTAAAGCCAAAATCCTCATTTAAAAATTTAGTGTTTCTGACATCATCTTCCACCATTCCATCAACTCTTCTTTTTCCTCTTCTTTTCTTTCAGACAATGACTCCAGTTCAAAATCAACCTGATTAAGGGAAACAATCAAAAACACCAGTAAGACATACAGATAGAGAATAGTGTAGGCTTTCAAGAGTCATTTGTTGAAAGAAGATGCTTAACACAAACATAGCTCTTAGGGAGGTACCTTCTGGTTTAGGCTGGGTTTATTCCAAAGTGTCTCAAAGATTATTTAAATATGTGCAATATTAGTATATCAGTACTATAACTTATCTAAAAGTACACACAGGTGAGCAAAAGTTCCTAAAGAACCAGACATCTGTCCAGCCTGACATGACTAAAAAGTTCAAAAAGTGTGGGCCAATGAAATTAAAATTGAGTAACAGCCAGCCGCATAAATCATATAGCATATTATGAAAAGTATCATCAGCATGTTGCTAACATAGATCACAGAATATCCTGAGTTGGAAGGGACCCACGAGAGTTATCAAGCCCAACTCTTACGAGCACTGTTCTCTAACCAACTGAGCTAATCTCAGTAACAACAACTGCGAACCCCCAGCGTATCAAATCATGTATTCAATTTTATGCCATCAAAAATACCCAGGGAGCTTTTCCTCACACATGGCTCATTAATGTGGATACAGTGTGCTAGTTTAGTATATCTTAACATGTGATCCACACTAGCGAAATGGCATTTATTTTAATTAAGAGATATCTACATCTGTACAGAGTGAATTAAAAACGCCTCTGAAACCTTAGATGCAGTCTAGGTCTTATTAACCACATATACTGGGTATCTACACAAAGCAGTGGCACATTGCTACCTTTGTGCATAGAGCTGAACGCTGGTTTTAACCTAAGCAGGTACTCATTTGACAAATTAAATTAAAAATACGTCTCAGTCAAAACCTCAGCATCTCTTACTTTTTAGGCTGTGCTGTTTATTCTGTAATCTTTGGATTGGCTATTCAGACATGTACCAATAACATGTTCAAGTAGCTCAATATTACCCTTCTCTGTGTCTTTTTACTATAAGCAAGACTGAAAAGAGATTAAATAAGTTTACAGTGAAATTACTCCCAGTGGCTGATGCATCAAGTGCTAGAAGAGTAATTTCCAGACTTTCTAAATTAGCATATTCTGGAATATTCTGAAAAATCGCCTCCTGCTTATGTGTATACCATGAGGGCAAAAGGGACCTTTTAGATGTGCAATAGCTGATAAACCAACACACGCGAGCACTTACCACAACCGCAGGGCTGAAGGGCACAGCCACTTTTTTAGTTATTGCTAGATAGCCTGGTGCTGAGGCTGTAACTTTGTAATTTCCAGGCACAAGCAATCTCCAGTAATCACCATCCTTGGCTGTAGAGAAGAAGAAAAGAATCCCAGTAAATATGTATAAGACTAATTACGCAGCTAAGAGGAAAGGCTCATATGTCAGTCTTTTATATTCCTGTCAGCGCTTTCCTTTTGACTGCTTGAAAGGATTCTTCCTTCTTTTTTCCTTCAGTAAGAGCTGTATGTATATCATATTTTCTTCCTTTCAGGTAATCAAAAAGAAGATTTAAACTGTGAAGTTGTGCTGTAGCCTCCATGAAAGATTTTGCCTGCTGAGGCTGAAGGCTCTCCATCACAGTCAAGAAAAGGACAATATGCGACATTATGCCACTTCAGAAGCACCCCCTAGCCAATGTAAAGCCCCTGTTAAGTGTCTGAGATACAGTTTGCAGTGTGAGATAGATTTTTGGTGTTCCTCAGTATTCTGATAATCCAAGTGTAAATAAATTTTATTTTCACCAAATCTAAATAAGTGGGACTATGTTTCTCACCCTTCAAAAAAAGCTATAAACCATAATTTCCTGTAATATTCCATGTGTGTCACCCTTGAAGCATCATTATCTACATATTTCAGTATCCAGGCATTGCCTAGGGCTTTTTCCTTTGTTTCAGAGAAACAAAGTAGAAGCTTGATCCACTCAGGTCAAAGAAAGGCTCCAACTGCTCTGTTACTACAGATCATCATTTTCAGTCACAGAATCAAAATTAATCATCCTCTTCTCTAGAAATGACCCTATTCCATTTTCACAAAGACTCAGATCTTCCCTGCACCAACCAGCAGTAGGCAATTATCTAATTCATCACAGGCTAATAATTTGAATTTCTCTACCTCCAGAAAACATTTCAGGGCTGTTCTAAAGGTCAGTTAAGAGTGCCATTTAAAAGACTTGGCCATACTCTTTCTACTAGTCCCTTAAATGCTTTTTCACCACATCTGCAGCTACACAGCGTACAAAGGGAAATATTACTTAAATGTCTTCTATTTGCATGGTCAAAAAAACCTTAGTCCAGTTGTTCCCACATTTTTCTCCTCATAAAACAGAACAGAAAAAAAAAATACTGCTGTAAAATTACAGTAATTATCTATTCTAATTCCTGTCACTGGAACAAGGCAGAATTTCAACTCATGAATGAAGAAGCAGCAGACAAGCCAAAGACTATTTCTCCTTCATTTTGACTGTGCTAATATTCAAGTACTTGTTTTCATCCCTGTTTTGACAATACATGACTTTAAGTCTTACACACACACAGTGATGTGAAAAGACTTGATTAGATGCAATTTTTGTGTCATAGGAGCATTAGCTTCTCTCTCAAATACCTCATTTCCTCATACCTCAAAATATCTCTTTGCACAGTTTATTCCCTTTTTATTATGCCTGAAAATTTATTTCCAGTCTCCATACATTCTGCCTTCTAGTTTACAGTGACAGAAGATAACTAATGTTTTCACAGACTGTTCTGCTTGGCAGAAGTGCTGGCAGTCTCCCTGCAGGTGATGTGCAAACACAAACTGGAGGCACCTGAAGATTCTATCACTCCTGTTTCACAGTATTCTGAATTTCTGTGACAATATAGTGAGACATATCATCGAGAAAATGACCATAACATAAGCTCATGCATAAAGCAATGACATTTTCTTATTGTTTTTCTAATCAGCATCGTGTGCAAATAACAAAAATGTCATTCAGGATAGGACAGTGTAAGTCTACAGGAGAGGCTGAAAGCTGGCACACTGTGCAAGCTACCTTTTGAACTGGTTCACAGAACAAAGCACAGCATCACTGAAGAGGTGACACGTCATTTTCTGTGAACACCAACCAACACAATGCTTTCATCTGTTAGAATCACCCTTCTGAAAAAACATCACATAATTGTAAAGAGGAGAGAGAAATTATCTTTGCTGAAGGAAGTTATGTAAAGTGGAAATCTGTCAAGAATTTATATTCCAAAAGGTATGATTGCATTGTAAAAAATATGACACTTCTGGACTATAATTTAGCCTTCAAACTCAAACCAGCACTATTAATAGGGCTTTAAATCCTGGCAGAGCTGTGAAACAGTACTTGCCTCACAAATCAGAAGACAGACTAGAGCATTAATAACCAAGAGCCACCAGAACCAGTTTACACCAGAGACCCATGAAGTCACAAAAACCAGTCTCAGCTACTCTGAGAGCAAAATACAAGTGAAGGATTCATGAAATCCTGTGGGCAACAAGCTTCTTGCAGCACAATGTACTATCCTGGCTTCACACTTTTGCTTCCTTAAAACTTCAGTTAAAAAGATGTGAAATGGCTCCAGGTTGCTAAGCCAAAGAGAAGCACTGCTGAGGTACCACACTCACCTGATGTAACATCATGGCTTATCCCCTCCACAGAAATTGTAGCATTTGCTATTGGATTGCCCTGAAGATCTTTAACAAACCCCTTCACTCCTCGATGAATCTGAAATAAATAAGGTCACCAACACATGGTAAATAAAAAATTCTTAAGAAAATATGGCATTTTTGGCAATGGAATAACTACTGATATACCTAGCAGAGCATGCGGTGAACCCCACAGTCTACAGGCTGACCACTATCAGTGATAAATATTAAATATCCTAATGGAACAGAGAGGGAAGAGGAAAAATAACTCAGCAGGTAGTTATAATAAGTTACCTGTGCAAGGCAAGTAATTCTCAGAAATACACAGCAAATCATAATACATGTGAGCATTGACTTGAAAATCTTTGTCATATTGGGGGTTACTGAATGCACTGAAAAGCTTTGAAAGAACAGCCTGCAGAAAACTTGTTTTTTTTAAAGTTTCATCAACGGTAAGAATGTAGAGCTAATAATTGACATAACTGTTTAAAAGTGAAGCATTAACGAAGTAAATGCAGTCACTCGGACTTCAATGGGCAGTGCCTCTGTGAGACGCTTGAGCTTGCTACTGCACACCCAAAACATCCAGTTCTGTGAGCTGGGACCACAGCGTCACAACACTCCCCTGATGGCCTGTGGGAGAAGGGCAGTGGTGGGTCATGTCCTTGTTCCTTCTTGCCTCCTAGGCAGCATGCTCCAGGTAACAGCCCCAGCAGTACCTCATCTGTCTGCTCCCACTGTATGGGGAATTAAAGCACTAATTTGATCGCAGTGTGTGAAGAGACCAGTCCTGACAGTGTATCTCAAGCATGGTGTGAAAGCAAACTCCTCAGAAGCAAGAGACTGAGGATCAGCTCCCTTTTCATGTAGGGAACTCTCGGTGCTGGGGAGAAGGGGATGTTGGGAACCTCTGTGGAGATGCACCTCACTGGAAGCCTGGAAATAAAGCGGTGAAGTACTGTGAAGTTCAGCCTTCTCTCAGATTCCATGTCCTTTGAAAAGACCTGTGGATCCCAAGTTTTATTTTGAGATATTGATGTTCCCCTTTATGAACCTATATGGTGTATTCAGCTGCTATAATTTAGTTCAGATTCCTCTGATATACACTGTGGGAGAAGCCTTAGAAAAGCAGAAAGTACATATTTGCACTGTCCTCAGCACTCACAGGGGAGCTGGAGCATAGACCTGGTCATCTCATCCAGCAAGAAGATAAAACCTGATGCCAAACAGACCATCTGAACTTCAAGGATAAAGCCAGTAGCTCTGCAGGAGCAAAGGAAGTTGGCAAAATAGTATCTTATACATGAGCAATTTTGAAAACGCAGTGACAACACAGCTCTCCATGTGTCAGAGAAAATTAACCCCTGTGCAAAGAGCTGAACAATTTGAGATGGATCCCATAAAGAATGGGTAAAAACCTGCAGGACAGGTACAACTTTTTCCTCAGTCTACAGATAACGTTTTAACAGAGCAGTATAACACTTCAAATATGAAAATATTTCAGATTTCTGGCTAACTAAAGCATTTCTGCATAATTAAGTACTTAAAGAAATGCATGTATTAATTGATCAGCTCTGCTAATAAAGTGTGTTTCTCATTTTCCAATCGCAGGTGTGCAGCCACTAATGATATCAAATATCATTTGTAATCATTAACTACAATATTCAGGTTTCAGAAATTCTATACAGTCTAATCCAGCTGCCTGGGTTCCTGTACATCCACAGAATGATCTATCCCACGTCTGCACACACACTGGAATATCTGCAGAGGGCAATCCATCTCTCTGAGTACACACACCAGCGCTGGGGGAGTGAATCATAGACTGTGGAGGTTTGTATTTTTTTTTCATTGAGGAATGCAATACAAATAAGTTAAATTAAATGTCTGCAACAGCTTAGGAAAGGTGAGAAGGATTCTACGCTGTAAATTCATCCTTCTTTTCCACTCTTCTTCCACTTATTTAGAAATATCACACAGGATTTACCACTATAGAGACAAATAAGGATTAAAGCAACATCTGGATTAATATGATATTTTGAATTAGATGTTCACGAAGCACAAAGTTTAGAAGTTCTATGCACAGTAACTGATTTTGCCATCCTCTTCTGTGTTACCTGCTCAATGTAATTTATAAGAGAGTTCTTGTTGTCCTCCCAGTAGCCCTTCAGAGTTTCTTCAGGTGGGAATTTTTCACAGCTAAGCTCCACTGTGATTTCGAAACAGTTGCTGCTGAGGTAATTGAAATCCTGCATTCCTACAAGGCCAGAAAAGAGAGTTAGTGATGCATTTTGCATTCCTCTGAAGTAAATAAGTCATGAATTTACATGAAATGCTGGGACTATTAAGAAAAGAACAGCTATAAATACAATTGATTCGGCTCCATTTCATCTCCTTTACTTTAAATTCAGAAGCTTTAAATTAGAGAAACCAATAGGGCAATTAATTCCAAAATATATTTCTTCCCAGGGAAAGTTTAGAAAAGGCTTGATAAATAGCCTGTATACTTCTACTTGATGCTACATGTGGCCTGTACACTTTTAGGTCACGCATTTTTGGATAGCTGACATATAAATCACATTTTTTCTCTTCGGGAAAGAAAATTATTTCAGATTATGGCGAAAATATTTCCACATTAAAAAAAAAGAAGAAGCTGATGTAGAATTATCTCTTCACCTTCCCAGTCTGTAAAGCTAGCAGAGTCAGTGGATTCTCAAATGGAGGCCTGAAAAGGAAGTGGCTATCAAGCCTTTTGAGCAACCCCCATGGAGGTCACTGGGGGATTTAGAAGTGCTTCTAAGACAGCTAATTCATTCAGCCCTGCATTCCCCTATGCGAGCTACAGGTGAGACCTGCTGCAGCTCGTCACTGCAGCACCAGTGTTGTTCAGGGGTCCATAGCTGCCCAGAGCTGATGTCACATCCCAAAAAGAGCCCCGAGGGCAGCAAACAGACTGAGTCAGGTGGGATTCTGCCAACACACCAGGGTGAAGAGCCTCTTTTCTGCCAACCAGGCAACGAAACTCCCAGCTACTGATAGGTATGGGTATTTTTCTGATTGCTAAAAGAACTTTTATTATCCTAAACCTTTTTTTTTAGAAAAATGAGGACACCGAAGGCAAAGGCTCCTGGGAGGGATGGCTCTGATGTTCCAGCAGATAGAACTCTGAGATGGACCATTCAGCAGTACACAGCAAGAGAGCAGTCGAGTCATGAGTAAAATCCTCACAGCAGTGCTGATTATCATGCATCTATTTTGGACACTAGATAATGCTGCTTTTGTTGATTTTTGTTCTTCTAAAAGAAAGTAAGAAAGAATGGATGAAGAGGAGAACAGGGAGCCAAAGGGCACGATGTAATTTTACTGTGGTAACAGCAGTTCTTGACCATTACTGTTCCACTTCTCAGGAAATGTCTCTTTCCTCCAAAAGTATTACTCAGGGATACCCTAGTTTCTCAAGAACAGAATAAAAAAGAAATATATTTTCCAGTTTTATGCACAATGTCCGTATACTATGGTTTGTTTCCCAGGTCCCGGCCTTGTCCAAGGTTTATGTGCTGCTCCTGAAAAACTCAGCTTTTGCATCATTGAACTGTAGGAGATGATCTGAATCTCTGGGACGGAGAATGGGGTGAAGCTGGCCAAGATCTAAACTGTGGCCTACCACATATGTGATCTGGAGTGCACTGGGCTGTGCACCCCTTACCTCCCTGTTCACCATGGTGATTTGGTGCAATACCCAAGAAACCAAAACATTTCTAAAGATTTATTCAAAAGTGCAGCAACTTTGCTGCCACTGGTCAAGTCCTCCAAGTGCCCTATCCCTTTTCCTTATGCACATGGCATGTATCACATGCACACACATCACCACACTCCCAAAGCCTCCCACTGTGACAAAGTGTAGCACCAACTGTCTTACACTTTAACAGGAGCCACTCTCTGAAGATCGGAAAGGCTTAGATACCTCAGATATAACTGAGGTTCAGCAATGAATGCCCTTTATTGATGGCCATGAGTAGGATTTTGAAACTGAGAACACAAAGACTTCTCTGTTGCACTCCTCCAGTGACCTGAGGGACTAGAGTGTCTCTATGTTAGTGCTTACAAAAATATGCTTAGAATATGGGGGGAAAAAAATTAATTTCTTCATGTTTAAATAAAGGAACACCAAGCTTCATAAATGAAGTGGAATGCAGGGTGTGTCCCTGGCATCCAGGCCTCAGAATTACTTAAGACTTTGAATTACAAGCAACAGCACTAAGTTAGTTTAGCTTCTACACATAGAAAACACAGTAGCCTTTAGCAGGACAGGATGAGAACATGTGCCTCCTACATGTGATCAGTGAAATCCTGAAAAAAAACCTAATACTGCTTCCAAAACTGGTAATTCAGTTAGTAATTAGTTGAGTGCCAAGCATGATTTGAGAGAATCTGAAAATTTAAAAAAAGACACTTAAACAATAGCCTAATAGTAGAGCAATGTAAGCTGCTTTGAAAAGCTATTTTTGTAATGACATGAATCTGATTAGACTCAGGTGACTCTGTAATGACAGAAAAAGCAGAAGAGGCATGTGGCTCGGTAGGAATTGATTACTATCTGTTCTTCTCATTTATGGTTCCAAATAGGTACTCCACACAAAAGGTAGATTAAAAAAATCATTAGGGATGTTCAAAAGTTATACAGTCAACAGCTAAGGACATGCCAAAATTAAAGCTGTTTGTGCAAATTTAATTTGGCTTTCTTGTGCATGAGTGAAATCATTAATTACATGTTGATAGGGAGAAGAGTGCTGTTAAAAACAGTGTGGTTTTTATGTACAAACTTGCTTCTTGTCAGAGTCTGAGGAAAAAAAGCCATTCCTGAACACAGAAGAATGACCTCTTTGCCTTTGCTTGCTGTCTCCATAAAACCTACACAGATCACCTAATTACAGATGACAACTACTACAAGTGTAACAGTATCATCGCCTCAGACTTAGCACAAAGATGAGCCTGGGGGGAACTTTTCTCTGTACCCCTGCTCTACAGAAGGATTTAACTAGTAAACAGTAATGTTGAGAAAAACCTCACAGAGAAGTGTATTAAGAGAGAGAAGCAGGAGTCAAATATTCCTCTACATCATCCACTCTCTCCACCCCAAAAGCCTGACAGGGGAGTTGCCACCTTGCATGAGGTTGGTGAGGAAATCCCGAGGTCAGACAAAAGGGAAGGACAGAACATGAATGCAATGGAGGGTTCCTCCTTACTTCCAGTTAGAGCCAAGGGCTGTTACCAGATGTCTCTGCCACAGACGTTCAGCCTTCCTACTGAAAGAATCCAGGTATTCGGAAAGACATGACAAGCAGCCCACAGTCACATGAGAGCCATCCGTATGCTATCCCTGCAGACCAAAGAACCAGTGAAGATTACTGCTGGCCCACCTCCACAGGGCTGTCTTTTACAGAAGGTACAAGTCCCTGAGGATCAATTAGATGGGCAAAGAATTGATGTTGCACAACCTGGGGCATCATAATAAGCTCTGTAGGGCAACAGCACATACAGTAATTCATTAGAATGAAAAGTCATCCTTTCCTAGGTCACAGCTCTTGGTCTGATACAGTACTGGCAAAGGCAGAATCTGCGAGATAATCGGGAATAGAGACAGAAAACGGGCAGAAGTGGATATTGGAGCTGTGTTTGGTGGAGAGAGGAATGTGTGGCTTTAGAAGAAGAGTGAGAAAGGAAGGGAAAAGGGGGAAGTGGAGGACAAAAGCCCAGAGAAACCAAGGGTACAAAGGCAAAGAAGCACCTCCTCAGCTCCAACAGGAGCAGATACAATGGAGACAAGGCCCTCAGAGTTTCTTACAATAAATTCCCAACTCTGGTAAGGATGTACAGTGGAATACTTTTCCTAAAGCAACAGAAATGGGTTTTCAACAGCTTATTGCTGCTGCTAACTTTGAGTTCGCTACCATATGGACAGCAAAAGGTCACTGATACCATCAACAACTTAATTGCCACATTTTGGGTTTCAGTCAGAGCTTTTCAGAATAAAACTTCCAAGAAAAGTTTCACTTGAACTGAGCAGTGTTTAGTTATTTTCCTTAGCACTAGACATAGAAAAAGCAGAACTGTTTTCACTGAATTATATTTGCTTTTTTAAGCCAGCAAACACTACCATGGAGGTTTTGTTCAAAAGTCACAGCCTGCCAGCTGATTTCTACACTTGGAAAAAAAACCCCAAACCAATAACAGATTCATTCTGTATGGTCCAGAGTATACTGTTGTCTCTCTATTTTTTATTAGCTGCACCACATTAGGATAGATCCTGCTTAGCACTAGGATTCCTGCCTACTAAAGTCTGTACAAATACGAGAAAGAGAAAGGTCTCACTTGGGGAATTAGCAGTCTAACTTAAAATAAGATCCAAAGAGAGGAAATCAAACTTTCCAAAAAGTTTTTCCAATGGAAAAATGTGTCTTTGCCGTGTGTGGTTTAATCAGAATCAAAGCATTTCATCAAAACAATGGAAAAACTGCATTTCATAGCATTTTCTTAAGGAAAAATAATCTGAAGTTAAATTATCCACATTTTTATACTAATATTTAATATTTCATTAAGATAAAATTTAACTTAATGGAAACAAAATTTTAACTATTAAACATCTCAATATTTTGTTTATAATAATTTTTTTCAGCTTTTGTAAACTTCGGTTTTCAAGGGTATTTTAATGGTTCCAATTCAAAGTCTAGGAAGCCTCACACAAAGGGATATTTTGGGGTTTTAGTTATATTCAGAAATTTCAATATTTTATTTCACACTTGGCCCCTGGTGATCCCTGGCTGTGACAGCACTACCAGTCATTGTTCTGTTTCTAATTTCTTCTTAAATATTTTCTTCTTTTAATACCACTTTTACTGTATGAGAAGCAGAGTTATGCTGCCATTGAGGCTGTCTAATGCTTTTAGAGATTCCTACTCACTGCAGGTAAAAATTTAAAATTCATTCAGAGACTGTAATTGAATATCAAGAGAAAAACAAACCATAAAACAGTTATGTGTCTTCAAAGTTATCCAGTATAAATCAACAAAGCCAAAGCACAGGCAAATCACTCCAACACAAGCTGGGTGGCTAGCTCAGAAATCTTCAGCCCAGTTTTCACTCCAAGTTTAGCAGAGGCAGAACACTCTAAGATTTAGATATCCCATGACCTGTTTGCCTCAGTTTACAAAGATATCAAAATTCTTAGTAGAAAGATATTAAATGTTCCATTTGAATTAAATGTCTCATTTCAGGCTACTCTTCCAGACCTCTGGAAAATTAGTCTGGACACGTCCATAGTAGCTCTGCTACTCCTCTTAGGACAGAGGGCTCTACCAAAGCCTAGGGAAACAGCATCTGGGCAGGAATCTGGCACTAACCAAGCCACAAAGTATGGAGACGCAAATGCAAGTATCTTCATGGCTGCTTTTGTTCCCATTAAAATCCTAGGCCAAACTCCCATTTTCTGTAACACTGCAAAATCAGGAAACCAGGCTTCCCCACTTCCTTCAGCTTAGATGCCTTCGTTATTGAGGTTTAAATGAAACCTCAGCAGCCTGCCGTAATGAGGGTTTGTCAGGGGATTTTTCACTCTTTCCTTAGCGCCTCCCCCCGCCCCCAAAACTCCCTTAATATTTCATGATAGCAGAGCAATCACTCGCCCACTGTAGAACTATTAAATTTGCAGTGACCTGAACCCTGAAGAAACACTGCGGAAAAAGCAATAAAAAGGAATATTTTAATAGTTATCACAGTGAGCTTTATGGGGTTTTATAGATGTACTGTGCTGAGTGATCAGCCTTTGATTTAGCCTTAATCAGGCCTAAAGCTGTGGATAGCATAACTCAAGCTCAAAATAGCCAGTGACATGGGCCCCCATGGGGTGGGCTCACCTCCTGGGACGCTGTACCATGCACCACCATTAGTTGTTCCATCCACAAAGCTGCTGTCATCGTCATTTTTACGACACGGTGGTCTGTTTGGATCAGACATAGCAGGGTTAAAAGAAGAATAACTGCGAGCCAGGCTTTGAAAAATAGCATCATCGGGGCAGGAACTGTACTCATGAGCACTGCCTAGGGAGGAAAAAAATTCCAGGAACAAGGATTATTAAAAGGGCAGTCATAGCAACTGGGCTCACAACTCTAGATTACCAGCACTGCACAGCAGAACTGTGCCTGAAAATCCTGGGTACACGGGTAAGTGTCCTATAGCACCACAAGTTAATACAGTATTATCTTAATAATGTTCACATTTCCCCATTACTTCGTCAATGGTTGCCCTATCACTAAAGTGACTGATCACAACAGTTTCAATATTTATGAAAATACTACTTTAAAAGTGCACCACAAAACCCAAGATATTCTAGGCTTTAGATCGTTTTTTAGAAAAACACACAGTACAAAAACACAGGTGTCTCCCTAAGAGTTTTAGAGTTGGGTATTAAAAGGATTTGCAAATTTAACTGTGATAAAGTGAACTGAAAGAATAGAATCACAAACAATATCATCATTTCCTGAAACTTCAGTCACATGTTCATCCCATAGTAGCAGAAAAAATAAATATTGCTTTATATGATAACATCTCTGCCACAATGCGATCCTTTTTATAAGGGACCAATACTGAAACTGGCAACAGGGATAGTTGTTTCTGTTAGCACACTACTGCCTTCAGAAATTCATTTTTTACAGGTGCAAGAAACCTTAACCTAGACACATCTTTCTCACTTCATTTAACAGGGTACAAACAGCCCCAGCTAATTTAAGACCTAAGTTGCCTTGATTAATATATCTGAGGGACTATGATTCCCTCAGGTATTACATCATTTTTGTCATGTAAATCCACCGAAACGAACTATCATCTTCAAAACTAGAAAATATGGCCATACAGTGACAAGCTTTAAACACATGATTAATGTGATAAAGTAAGTCATTATAATGCAATGACTATAAATAATGTTTATACATGTTTTTTGCAATGTCTTGTGGTTTTGTTTGAAAGGCTTATAAAGTGGATCCTCACTAGCAGTGAAGTAAGTACAGAATGAAATTTCTATCTCCTCCTATTTCTTGCTAACTTCTATTTACGTACCACTCCGAGTCTCGTCGTAAGGATAATTTGCAACAAGGTCTCCTCCGTGAAGATTGGCAGAGAGCACAAAGGGAATATCCATAATCCAGTGAATGACACCCTTCGTTTCAGGAGCAAGCTACAACAAAATAGCATTGCTAGGAGTTACAAATCAATAATCCAATGTAGAAACATTCAATTAAATACAGTGGGCTTAATTATTATCACATACAATGTGCAAAACAGCTAAATGAACAGCAATTTTATTTCGGCTTCAGAGAAAATTAAATCAGTCCTTTACACTAGATTTATAATTATATTAAGTGGATTAATATAAGTCCAAAACTGGTGTCAGTTATCTCAGAATGAGACTACAAATAAAGCAATCTCAATCTTTTACTTCTTCCCATTATGGATAAAAAAGTCTACCCAATTTTAGAGAGAGGAAAATTAAATAATTAAAAATAAATGTTGGTGCAGTCTTTTCTTTGCATGGAAAGTAAAATTACTTTATTAATATTTTGAATTTGAAGACAGCTATTAAGGCCACAGTCCTATGGGACTGTATTCACAACACTCTATTTTCTAGAACGTCCTCTGGGGGTAAACACAAGAAGATAAAAATCCCTCAAGCTATACAACTGCATATTAAAGCCTTAAACTTAACAAGCATTTGCATGTGTTCTATGTGAGAATAGCTATCTAGCTGGCAATATAATTAAGCACAATACACAAGTGGATTTCTGGCAATGGTAAAAATGCAGAATATTTGCAAAAATAGTTTAAAATCAAGAGAGAAGGCTATAAAAAAAATAAGAACCATCTTTTGACTGAGGAACTGTCTAAGGATTAAGCAAGATGGATCAAAGGAGTTTACTATAGCAATCCACTTTGAGGAAAAATTCAAGAAGCATCAGATGGATAAGTTTAACAAAATGAACAAAATATTCAGAATAATATGAATCATAAAGACCGTACACACAGCTCTTAGAGGCCAGTACTGCTGGCTTACATAAAAGGAAAGAGGTGAGCAGGTAAGTGACCTGACAATCAGCCCATACTCACCTTGGGATTCTGGTCCACAGCTTTTTTCATGTTCTTCAGAAGATGGTTGTTTGGGCCACCTTCCTTCTCATTAACGTAAACTATTCTATCAAGATCAGGAAAATTTCGGTTTAGATCTATCCCTTGGGCATTGCTTCGACCAACAAACCAGTCTTTAAGTTCACCAGGCTAAATGAGGAAAAGGAACAGAAAGAGAAGGGAGGTGAGTAGATTCAGGAGATTACGTATCAAGCTTTATATGTGTACATTTTCTTCTCATGTGCTTGAGAATAAGGAGGGATCATGTGCGAGTAAAAACTCCTGAGGCACCAAGAGCTGAGTCAATCGCACCTATTCCTTCCTAGAGCTCTGCTGGGGAAATACCAACCTCTATTTCACTGAGGGTCTTGCAGGACAGGCTCATTCTCCTATGGCACACTTGGACTAAGGATGAGTAAAATTACCAGCAGTATCAGATTTTTCAGTGCCAGCTGTGTCTTCCTCCAAGACTTGGCCTTTCCCCATTGCCTCATGCTCTGACTGTGAATTACATATCTCACTGTGACGAGACTCAGGGCACCTGTAGATTTATCTGCCAGCCACAAGGAATGTTTGCACTTTGAAGTTCCTTTTGTTTGCACTTTAAAGTTCCTTTTGTTTGCATTTAAAGTTCCTTTAAGTGACTTCAGGGTAAAGAACGACCTTAATATTTACTTGAATCTTTTATTTTTATTGTGTCTGTCAGCCTTGTTTACTGAAATGGTAGCAATGAGAATTTTTGCAAAATTATTTCTTTAAACTGATTCGCTAAAGTAAGTTCTGGATTTCATTGAGAAAATGCCTTCAGAATGCATAGCTTTCCCTAGCTTCCCTCTGCAAGCTTTCAATACTCTTTAATGTAGGTTTAGTTTGGTTACTGGTTTTAATTTTGGGATATATTGAATTTACTGTCACACTGTGTGTGCAGGATCAAGATACTTCTAAATTAGAACAGCAGTACTAAATCGAATTTTGTTATAAATCATATTTAAATTGTAAGGAAAACATATAAAAGCAGGTGTACTTTGGCTAAGGAACAAAAGTTTCAAATAATATTACAGAACCTCTGCAGAGAGAGATTTCAAAGTAGTAAAATGCTCCACCAATGTGAGGACAGCTTTGCTTCACTGCCACGAGAGGGAGATGTACGACCAAATATAAAGAGCCTGTGTGGGTTGTTTTTTTTTAAAAAAAAAGACTTCATGAGAATCAGTTTAATAGAGATTTTAATAAGGTTCGATTTATTTAATCATAAATATTCACATGAGAACTTTCAATATTTCAATATTAATTTAAAAAATAAATATACCTTGTAAACAAGGAAGTTCTTATTTTTGTTTATAACAAAATACACACCAGAATCTTTATAACAGGGTTACTATTTGACTTCCATTTGGTAATTGTTTATTAATGAATTATATGTTTCTTTATTGAGTCATCACCCTAAAATGCATACTAAATTTTCTTGACTAATACCTTAATTAAAGTACCTCATGCATGAAATTAAGAATCAAAGTTATTCGTATTAAAAAGATGGCTCACAAAGTTTGTTGTTTTGGGACCAAGCTCTGATGAGCATGAATAATTTTTGTAAGTGTATTTGCATGGGCATATCCTTAAAGAAAACTAAATTCCCTTTTCTAGCACATTTGAACCGTATTACTAGAAATTACTTGTTTAGTAAGCAGTTCAGTCAGTGAACTTAGATAAAAATATGCATGAAACATAATCATTATATTTTAAAATCACAACAGGGAAGGCTACTTGGTGAAAAGTCAAGCATAAAATCCTCCTTGTTAAACATCACAAGCCTACTGTACTATTAGGAAACACTTTGGTTCTGTTGTTCCATTCAACAATCACCACCAAGAGTCCAGGTATCTGTAAAACTGTTAGTCCAAGCGCCATTATGATGAGGCTGACAGACCCTGATAACTGTTCTTATACACACAGCCTTACAAACCTGGGATGCTGCCTTCTCAAAGCCATCTGGGTTCAAAGATGGCATGATATGGATACGTGTGCTGTGGATCAAGTTGATAATAGTATCATTTCCTTTCTGGTATTCATTACACAAGTACTGCGCCAGGAAGATGAGTAACTCCCTTCCAACAGCTTCATTGCCATGCATATTCCCAACATATTTAAATTCTGGCTCTCCTGCAAGAAAAAGGAAAACATGTCTTAGAACAGCACATAAAAATCACCCACGGACTGGATCACACAGCACACCTGAGATGTGGGTATGACTGTTACTACAGCTGGGCATGGTATTCCCAGGAAGCTTCAAACTTCCTTCGGAAAAGTAGATTTAGGGCTTTTTTTAAACTCTGGCTTAACAAATGCTAATTAATATTCAGCTGTTTGCCAAAGGCAGAGCGAGAAGAATAGAGGAGAACACAGTGTGCCAAAATAAAGGCTGAGCACCAACATTAACATTACTACTGTAGAGACCTAATGCAGTTGATGCATCAATACCACAAAAGCGTGTCTTGATTACGTAGTTTTAATATATATAAACTGACACTAACAGAGCTTCTAATCGTTAATGTTCTCTCCAAGATTAGGTTAAGCTTATTGCACTACACATGCATTAAACAGCAACTCTTTCATGAAAGCAATGCCAGTGAACAGCTGTTGATCACAGTGATCTGAGAAATCTTACTCAGCATGTTTTTTGGATATTCAACTCAGATTTTATGAACCAAGTGCAACAACCTAACTCACAGAATCAATCATTTCCATTTAACAGTCTAATAAACAGAACTTAAATATTCCATATATATCTAAAATCTATATTGAATGTTTATGCATTTATTTAACGTAAATTTTATGCATATTACATAGCCATACAATACACATAGTAAATGTATAACATATATTCAATATATATACTTTGTATAAAAATATTCCATCCAATATTCCCAACTGCTAAATAGTCTCATTCTCATGACCATGGACATTAAAACCACACAAGATATGTCTTACAGAGCAGTGAAGGATTGACCTTTTAAAAGAGTACATTTTGGGCGCTGATTTCAGAGTTTTTAGTGTACATGTAAATAACTGAATGAGATTAAGGGGAGTGTCCTGGAACTAAAATGAGGAATATGCTATTTTCTAGGCTGAAGGTCTTTTTCTTTTATGCTTTCCTTTTAAAATGCAGTTCTGTTTTAACTGCTTTAATCAAACATTCAGCTAATTATAGCCCTTGAATAGTCTTCAACCACACTTTGTGATAGCCTTTAGCACTATTAGAGGGGCAAATTTAAGCCAGGAAAAGTGTTACACAAACAAGACCTAAGTAATTGCTAATCAAGCAGGCAGCCGTATCTGCTTATGACCCTTCAGTCCGTGCTTGTTAACCTTAATCCAGTGATAAGATGCTAGCAGACACAGTGCTATTAATACCACGACTTCCTTTCCTTCCCACTAAATTGGTTTTATAAATATGGATTCATCCCTGAAATGTTTTGTCAGACAGGTTTAAAAGTCTTCTAATTTGAGTGAAACAGTTTCATTTTATCTGACAGACACAATGCCATTACTGCGTCTAAACCCCTCCATTTCCTCTTCTGGCATTGAGATCCTATTTACTGTTTCTTCCTATCTGCTAATACCAGAGAATGCAAGAGGTTTAATCATCAAGAGTAATCAGACCACGCAATCAACCTGATCCCAGGAAAACAGATGGATACTATATAACGAAATACACAGCACTGCACATCACATGTACTCAGAATATTCACACACGTGTATATTGGCATGTTACTTATGGGGAAAATAAACTAACAAGCAAAATAGTTACTTCTGTAAATGTGAACATGGCTGCATATTGCACCTGAGCTTTTCCTTAGGACACATCTAAGAAAGATTTTCTTCTTATTCCCAGACTTGTGCATTAATCTCCCACCTTTCTCACCCACTTGAATTTTACAGGCCTGGTTCAAATGAGTGAAGAGAAACATATGTTTCCCATAGGGTATTACTTGGCCTTCCCCCAGAGAATCATTAACAGTGTTCAGAAGGGTTCATGGGAAGTCACACAGGGTCCACAGTGTGCCAAGAGTACAGCCTTGTACCTTCAGTGGTAATGACCCATCCCAAATGAGCCAGGAAGAGGTAACGAGTCACTGGAAATACAGAAAGTGTTTCCTGTGAAAAGTGATTGAAGAGGTCAGCCCCGTTTTCCTTAGGTCAAATATACCAATCATCATGTCACAGAGGACTTGGTCAGGAGAAAAGCACTTCCTACACCACAAACAGGGGAGTGATTTTCAGTGAAAGGGAACAAGACAGTTTCTGGAGCAATAAAGAAAAATTACATAACTCATAACACAAATTGTGAAACCAGTATTCAAAGAATCCTCTTAGCACTGAGGTGTCAGCACAACTCCCAAGTTTTGCTAGAGAATCAAGGGTTAAAGAAACTATCTAAAAGCAAATGCAAAAAGAATGAAAAGGGAAAGATAATAGAGAGCTGAATAACAGTCCTGCTTCAAAATATAAATTCTGTGTTTATATTGTAGCTCCCTTGGGCATTTCCTTATCCCTGTCTCTGAAGCAAAGAACCCATCTCCTATGCATCCTCTGGCTGCAGAGAACAAGGCTGCCTGGTCCACACCTGTCCACACCTCTGTCAGCTCCCAGCCCTACCCATTTTCTTAATTCTAGGCACAGCCACCAAAGATATACTGGGTTTCTGCTCAATATGAGTATTGAATTTCATACTGTATCCAAAAATCTCGAGAAGACTCATTCATTTCATCAGTGCAATGCAGCCAGCATTCCACGCCCACTACTGCACCAGAAAGAAGCAGCAGCTGCTGCTGCTGCTTCTGCTCCTCCTCCACTGCATGGGCTAACAGATACCTCAAAAGCCAAGGATGCCAGCCACCAGGTCACTCAGCCCTAGCACTTTATGGGTTCCCTGGTTTATTCATAGAGTATGTCCTACCACACCATTTCTACAAGTTTCAGCCTTCTCTGGAAAACAGCCCAGCCCATGGAGAGAACAGCCTCTGGGTCACCTGTTGCCAGCATGCTACTTAGCTAGAGGAAGAGCTGCTCTTCCCATTAATCCTTCATGAGCCATTTAATGCAGACTGTAATCACCCTTCGTAAGGTTCTGAACTGCAATTGACTCATAGAATTTTTAATTTTTTTAATTAAAAGACTCTGTAAATGTCAATTTGATGAAGAACTTTTTAACAGTGTCTTCAAACCAGTAGAAAAACTTATGTTCCACTACAGAACTGGAAGTGGCTTTAAAGACGAAGCAGCTTGAAGAAATAATAACTGCCTTTTCTCATTTATTTGACCCTCACAGAAAAACGTAAAATTGTTTTCATGGATTCCCAAGGTCTCAGCTAAAGTAAACACAAAGAAACATTTACATTGTCTGAATATTTTAAGTTCTTCTTTAATGAATTTTATTAATTTTCTGATGATACATCTTGACAAATGATAACCTGTCATTCACAATAGCAAAAGTGTCTTGCCAACAATGTATGGCATTTATAAATGCTTACACCTAATCTCAGTTCAGATCCAGAGGTTTGTGATAAGGAATGAATGAGTGAATTCTAGCATAAGAAATGAAATGCAGCAATCAAGTTTATAAATATCTTAGTATCTCTGGTGAAACCTAAGCCGTCACATCATCATGGCTTTTAGAAGGCTTTTTACATCCCTCTTAGACAGACTATGTGTGGTACATTCATTACAACCTGATAAACGATTGAGGAAAAGAAGTATTTCAAAATGTCATGCTTTTCTGGTGCCTGGCAAACATTGTGAATGTCACCACTCACTTCTGCAGTTACTGTCAGCAAAGGTCTTCCACAGTTTCCTAGGAACAGCGTGTACATCATTAATGCTCGACAGGTCATCCAATTAACAGTGACTAACCACTGCCATTTTCAGGTCAGGCTGTATTTGTTCAGTAAAGACAGTAATTTTCTAGAACATAGGGACAAAAAGTTTAGCTCCTACTAATTATATATGCTACGAGTCAAGGCAGTGTCACGCCACTAGCCATGGTCTAATGGCAAGCAGTTAGCCTTAAAATGTACAGTATTTCACTCATGGAACTGAAAGCCATATGGGAGAAAAACGAGTCCTGGGAAGTTTAAGTGCTTAGGGAACTTATTTGCAAACTCGCCTCAAATATCCTTAAAAATTGAGTCCTCCTGCTTTCCTGTATTTCTTATGGAAAAGCCAACAACATTCCTGAAATAACAGATTTAGTGGTTCTGATTACTTACAGTTGCTTGTCATTTCTAATATCGCAACCAGCAAACATCTCTTATAGATAAATGGCAGAAAAAAAGTCTCAGAACCCTTGCTGGCAAGAAATTAATTCATTAAATGTTATTGAAGACTTTATTATGCTACAAATTTTTATTACTATTTCAAAGAGAAAAAAATTATCAGGAGATCAACTACATGGGAAACCAAAGATTATAAAATGGGTTTCGCCTTCAAATATGAAAAAAAAGAGAGGAAAAGAAGAAAATAAATGAAGATGCAAGGTAGAAAAGTGAACGAATTAGAAAATTTGTATTTCCAATACCCTGTAAACTAAATGTCTTGAACCTGCCTCAAAACAGTATTTCAGTGGAAATCTTGATCTCCACAATTTGTGCAAAAATGGCATTGAAAGACAGAGCCACAATGGAGTATTTGCTTCTAAATCATTAGATACACCTTATGTAATTTTAGGACAATATTTACTAAGACTATTGGTCTAACCTTGCTGAAACCACTGAAAGTTTCACAGGTGGCTTACATGAAAGCAGAAACAAGTCAAAAGTCAACACCAAAGATTTCTGAAAAAACTAGTATTTCCCTTTCTTGCCATTAACTGGAAGAAAACAAAACAAAAAGAAAATCAAACATCTTCTGGCAATCTCTTGCTTTATAAAAAGCAGATACACTTTTCACAGCTATGATTTAAAATCCGTTTCAAGCTCTTTCTGGAAATTTTCATAATTACTTGAACACTACTGCTTAAAATCAAAGTTAACAATAAATTCTGCACAACACATTAAACATGGAGTGAAAGCTCACAAGCAGCAGCTGTTGCTGCTGGCCTTGGCATGTACAAATTAAGATGCGATCTCCATTCTACTGAGTACAAAGTGTGTCAGTTGGGCTTCAAACTAGGATCTTACGTGTCTTTGCATTGGAAATTAAATCCTCCAGACAGATTACCTCATGCCCAAGACAGCTATTTCCACCAGAAAAGTTCTGGATGACTCAGTGCTTTCTCCAGGTTTCCAACAGCCCACTCTCACCCCAGCAGCTACAGGACTTGGCACAGCCTCCCACAAAAAGTGGGCAAGGCATCTGCTCGGCTCCTGCAGTCCCCACCTACAGCTCCTTTCTGGCACATCCCTGTGATCTTTCCACAATATGCTGCACTTGCACTGAAGTGTTGCACAATGTAGCACTGCATCCAGCATTTTGGGAAAAGCCCACCTGCTCTACCACAGAATACAACAATTTTTGCCTACTAGATTGGTGTTACTGCGTATAAACTGATGGTTCTATCCAATACAGGTGGTGATGACTCTTTAAATCATAACAAATCACTTGTAAAGCAAAACAAGTTTACTTATTTAATCGAACCCTTTTAACTTAATAAGAAATACTGAAATGTGATATGCACAAACCCCTCATTTTGTGTAAATGTGTTAAAAGGCCTCTCTTAAATTCAAAGCAGATTTTAAAAATCATCAGAAATTTAGAAGCAGCAAATAACCTTCTATACATACACCTGGATTAACCAAATTAGTTTCACAACAAATTGGATTTTTCATGCCCCAAGAAAGCTAAATAGGACTTTGCATTTACAGAATTCACTAGTGGTACAGCAGCAGGTACTGTTAGCTCAGCACTGGAGTTCCTAAGAAACCAAACACAAAACTGGTTTTCACCCTTACCAATTTATGAACCACCCATACTAGTGTGTGGCAGAGTATGAAACAGGTTTTCTTACCTACCAGTTTTTGCTCTCGCTGCTAGGAAAAAACACAGACCAAAACGTACCCTGGCACTGTTTGTAAATGGCAGCGGCACTACAGAGATGTCATGAGTAACCCTCTGTACACTGTGATGCTGGCTGTGGGCTGTGGGATTCATCTCTTCCACTGTGTTCAGTAGGAAAGGAGGATTTTCCATTTCTAACAAGTGAATTTTCATTTCAAAAGCACTCACTGTATCCCTCAAGTTTTGGTTGGCAGATAGAGCAAAGATTTTTTTTATTTTCTCCCCATCAATTTATCATTGAAATAAACCCAATTATGAGAAAGTTGATACATAATTTAGACATGTATTCATGATGGTTCCTCATCAAGTTCACTTTAACAAGCTTTCTCTCTTCAGCAAACTCAAGAATCAGCTTTTTCACTTCAGCTACGAAGGCACTTGCCAGCTATCAGAGCACTTCAAAAGGACCGAGCTCAACTATCTCATTCCTTTTGCATGTAACAAATATATGGAAAATTTCAAAGCTAAACTAGTTCAAACGCCTGCTGCCAGCAGGAGACACATTTGGGCTCTGCTTTTCCTCATTCTCATTTTGTGAAGAGAAGAAATAAAAATCAAGAAAAAAAACATTTATATCTAGAGTCCAGGCTCTAAAGTCAAAGAAAAAATTTCTATCTCAAGGATGTTCTAGGTCCTTGGGAAATACACTTTCTCTGCTTAAGTGAAATAAGAAATAATTAGTGGTAAGCCTCCAGACTTGCTTCCTGGATTTCCAGGAGCCTTTCTGAGGCATCGCAGTGGCACTTGTTACTCCACCAAGGCTCCTGGTACTGGACGTTCCTTCTTGATTGGTAACTGGAACATTGTTTTATTCCACTGCTATTTTGTCACAATCTGACACTGTGTGAAAAAACCTGTGGGCTGCAGATCTGTGATTCAGGCAGATGATGCTGAAGTGCATTGGTCATTGCTAACAGAGGGAAAGGGATAAAATTTCCTCATAAATGTAGCCCGGTAACAAGTCCCTTGTGTAGACAGCATGGTACACAATAAGAGTTCCTTTTGCACTGGCGTATTTATTCAGCTTCCCTTGCTTAGATGAGCCCTAATATTTACTGATCTTAGCTTCTGTGATTATTGGCCATGGAGTTTACAGGAAGTGTTATAAAGCAACCTGTTATAAAAATGACACTAAGAAGGACAAAGGCAAAGTGCAAAAGTTAATCATGCTGTTAGTTTGCTCCTATGTTGAAAAACATATGAAAAATTGACATATGATGACTAACAGGGGATGCCATTTACATCAGAACACAACCAACCTGTTCTATGTCAATATTCTCAGAAACCAACAAATACCAGCGTAGCTTCTTTTCATCTTAAAAATTATTTTACTATCACACTTTTGATAGAAATAATTTTTAACAACAGAGTTCTGTCATCATAGATGCTAGGGGGGTTGTTGGTTGCTTTTTGTGTTGGGTTTTTTTTTCCCAGAAAAAATACATCTGCATTGTAGGCATAAAAACCTGGCAAACTCTGTGAAACCCTGATAGGAAAGTGCCTGATTTTAGCAGCTAATACTCTCTCAAGTTTCTGCATCTAATATATGAAGCCTATGTGATAACCAGCAGCAAATCTCACTTGTACTTGCACTTCAGACAGCAGTGGTTAAATCACGTCAGTATAAAGCAGAAGAAAATAAAGCTTAAATGGGTAGAGAGTGATCAGCATTAGTAGAGCAACACTACATATCCAAACATTGCAACATTGGCTTCAGCAAATTTCAGTGTCACGTAAAAAATTTAAATACAAATTGGTATTGTACCTTAGTATTTATTCACAGTCAGGTAGACATGCAGACCTGTATGCTTGGAGAAGGTCTATCTCTTCACACTCACACGTTTGAAATACAGACACCCTTTAGAAAATGCCCCTCTTATCATCTTACACATTAAAAAGAAAAGAAAATAAGTGATTATTATTCCTAGCAAGATAGCATAATGGTTTAAGGAGAGGAAGCTAAACCAGTGCAGAGGCTAATAAAATCAAACTTCATGCGTAAGAGGAAGAAGTGAATCATACAACAGCTTCATGACTCAGTAAAAATGATGGAGATAACTGAACCAGACAAATCCTTTGTCTCCACAGCATATGTGAGTGGATCCAGAAGGCTTTCAAGACATGTCTTGCCTTTAAATAAGGGAGCTCCAGACAGAAAAATCGCATATGGACATTGACCCTGACACTGCAAACCACAGTACAGCTGTATAGCTGAGACACACAACAGCCTTCGTAAGATAGAAATGGTTAAGAAAAAATCTGTAATGGCTTTTAGGTCTGCTCAGAGCACACACTGCCATGTCCCAAAACCAGGTATTTTTCCTCATATAGGGAACAAACGTAATGCTTTTTATCTTCTCAGCTTTCCTCAGAGCTTCCACTGAGTTCTCCCTCCAAAGAGCAGTAAGACATTCTTGCATTTACAGAAAGGAGTTGTGCAAATGGTCTCAGTCAAGAACAACAGAAATTGCAAACCTGACCTTGATCAGCACCTCTAAGTGCAGAAAGTCAACCAGCAGCTGAGCAACCACCTATTTTATAATGAGCCCTGTGTATGGCGATAGAGCTCTGTGCAATTTGGTATAAAATGAACCTACCTAGGGTTTATTCTAAGTGCACGCAGAAAGGCTGCTTCAAAGTAACAAGGCATGTTCCTCACAAAAGGGCAGCTAATAGCCTTGTCCTACCATTATACCCACTATGCCTCCAATATGCCAAGGACGCTAAAGGGCAATGACCAGCAGGGTCAGTAACCAAGGAGTAATTCCTAGCACTGTCTAATTACTGTTTCCTCTGAGCAATACAAAGCAGCTACAGAAAATCCATCTTTTGTGGTCCCTTTCATCTCACTTGAAACTTCCTGTTTCTTTTATGTTACTAGCAGTACATCAGACAAGCTCTTTTTCTGACAATGCAGAGGAAACATCATGTTAATGAAAAGATACATCTTATCCAAGGACAAATTTGCTCACTAATAGAAGTCCAAAGGGCTTTCCTTACTTCTATCAGTGATATCTGGCATCAGCCTGAGCATTTTCACCACAATTCCTGTGTAGTCATTTATATTTTTTAGTGAGTGTAATAAAATACCAGGAGCTGAGATTTTGCCACACTTCTGATATTCAGACCAGTATTAAAGCACTGAAACTAGGGGGAAAACAATGCCCTACCTTCCAGATTTATTGCATTTTATTTCCATTTTATGCAGGTGTAGAAGGCTGGCAAAGTATAACAAAGAGGTATAATAAAATCTGGCATGTTTTAAAATCTGGATTTATACATTTTGTACCTTTATGCAAAATATTCTGAGATTTGTGAAATTACTTTTCTTGTACATACTGCCATTATTCATGTCTAGAGAGCCCATGAAGTAGCTAACTAGCCAGCCCACAGAAGAGAGCATGATACAGCCAAAAGGCACCTCCTGAGAAGCCCTACAGCAGTATTTTCACTTGAGACATTTTTGGGGCGTTTTGAGAAGAAAAACTTCTCTAAATGAAGAAAAAAACGGAACCCAGGAAATAATAATGCAAATCAAATAGGAAGATGATGTGGTGCCTAGTTCAAGAACAGTAATACTAGAAAAACCAGAGGAACAGTGATGAGTAGTGTGGATGCAAAATCTTTTCTAATTGCATACAAGCACTTCCCTGTGTTTGTATGTGGATACGTACATCTTCTAAAAAGGGGCAGGAACATCCCTCACTGAGAGACTTGGGCAACAAGGAGGTCATCCCCAGGTCATGAAAATTATTTTCGTGTTTGTTTTCGTTAACATTGTCTTTGATCTAAAGCACACTTCTAATTTAAATGAAAGAAATTGCTTTTGCAGATACTCAAAATCATATGAAAAGACAGATTTGGCACAGTTCACAAACAAAATGAAAACCACATGATTACAAGGGAGATAGAGAAAAAACCTTTTGGGAAGTGACCGAGTATTCCCTGTTTTTATTAACCCTGTTACACCTGATGATTCAGTAGTTCATTCTTACTTAATTAAAAAACCTGAAAGAAAATCCATTTCATGAAATGATTATATTTTTGCATTAAAAGACAAACTGTTTGGATTGTTTCATAAAACATTAGGTATCCAATCTTTGACACATTTTCTACTTCTTTTTTTATATGTAGCTCACTTTTTCTTTCAACCTAGTTTTAACTTTTATGATCACAGTGTGATGACTGCCAAAAGCGTGCCTCAGGATATTTTTTCCAGCAGTCTGATAAACCGTAAAGAAAAAAGAAATAGTTACAAATTGTAGCTAATCTAAAAAAAATGTGTTCAGATTTTAGGAACACAGAATCAGGAAGGCAAAGGGACTGAAGATTACCACACTGACCATTAAAAACTGCACCTAATAAAAGGCAACAAATTTGGGAAAGAGCAGCCAACACATAAAACTCATCAAGACACTCTCCTAACCCAACAGGAAGGATCTGTACTTTTCTCCCCAAGCGACCCAGTGATATTTGACCTGATTCTAACCATAGAACCATTCTTCTTCTGTATGTATACATGTATACATTCTGTTAGTGCCATGAGAAGATTGTCCTCATGGTAAAGTGCCGTAGAAACAAAAGAGACTCCTCTCATTACATGGACTGATGAAAGATTGTTATAGAGTGGTCAACTGACTGAAATGAGTCTCAGTTTGTGTCTTTATGTTGGATAAATAGGGGAAGGTGCTGGAAGGAAAAAGGGAGTGTTTTTTGCTTTAATTTCTTCTTATTTCTTTTTACCTTTAGTTTTAGTAATAAACTTCGTTGCATTCATTAAAGTGTGGTGCCTGCTTTGTATTCCTCCCTAATTCTTATCTCACAGAAGGGACAAATGCGAACCAACCCACTACAGTAAAACAAGGACATTTGCCCTTTTAGCTGTAGCAAAAACTACCACTGAAATTGCACTGAGAGCTCAGTTTTATCTTGTTTTCCTTTATGTAGGACTTGAATCATTAAACATATACATACCTTCAGCATATTAGCACCAGAGGGGTTAGTCTGGAATATCAAGTCAAGCACATACTCAGGAATTTGACAGAACAAGGCCTTACAGACTGAAGCAGAAGCCAACTTTGAGAAAAGATTTTCCACTGACTCCTGTAAATTCTCAATCAAGTTTTTATTTCTGAGAAGTTCCTTTCTGGATGAAATTTTTCTATCCACATTTGGTTTCTATCCACATTTAACAATTTTTTTCTTTAAGCAGAAGCTTTTCACCTGTTTATAAGTTATCTGAGGGTTAAAAAATTTAGCCCCTATTAAAATCTCTTTTCTTTTCAAAGATGTTTTCTTTGCATTTGTGTACCTAGAAAAATTAATTTTTCATGTTAGAATTCTCCAGGTGGTTTGTTTTCACTGAGGCCTCCTCTTCAAACCGGGTATGAACCAGAAGATTTTGCAAAGCGTGACAACACCATCTGGTAATATGCAACTTAGAATCCTGACACCATTTGAAAAGCTACTAGAAAAAGTGTGCACAAGGTATCGGTGCGGGGCACACGGGTGTAGAGAGGTGTCAATGCTTAACTGCCTGATTTTGCTTAAAAGGAAGACAGAAAGTAAAATCACAACTATGTTACACTGTTGCTATGCTAAGAAACTACTTCAAACTCTCCCATGTTAGAGAATTGCCCTTTTTTTACAGAGGGAAACCAAAGCAGCACTTAGGAGTAGGCATATGCTGGGACCAAACGCATTCCAGGATGCCAGGGTAAGCTTTATGTCCCCCACTGGAGCTGGTACTCTAGTACTGCAACCCCATGGAAGTGACCAACTCAAACCCAAGGTTTGCTCATAAAATATTTCACACTGGGAACAACGCCGTTATCACGTCTTACACTTTTCAGAAGGCCCCATTAGATCTAAATCATCAGCTCAACATGTCAAAGGAAGCAGGATGTCAGGGCAAACCTAAGTAAAAAAAAGACAAGGTCCAAGAGATAATTTCAGGAACTGTGAGTTTCCTGACTAGGAACAGCTTCCAGACTTCCACTGAGATGTTGTTCTGTCACGGCTGCATAACTTACAAACTACCAAGCTAAAAGATAACACTGTAATGTATGAAACCAGACGTTATCAGGCTTTCTGATCTATGTATTATATATGCCTGCTACGAGCATTTCGTGCTTTGGCACGTGCTTTCATACTTTCGGCTTTTTCAAACAGGCAAAAATAGTCCAGCCATGATGTTTTTCCCCTGAAAAAGAAAGGCTCCTATTTAAGATTGCTTATTAATGGAAAGTCGCTTGAGTCCTATAAAGAAATATGAAAAAAACACTTCATTATACTGATCACTAAACAGACATTAAAAAAAACCAGACAAAAAAAAGCAAAAACCCCCAAAAACACACACCATAAAAACCAACACATCAGTGAGAGCTGATAGACCCTCCTTGCCAACATGCACACAAGCACGACTACAAGGGATAGTCACAGTGCAGAAAGTCATTCTGGGATTTTAACCATGGTTTACTCGGAGCTGCCCCTCTGGCAGTGCAAGACTTCCCGTCCAAGCATTAATTCCATTGTCACAAACCTGTACCAGCCTCCAGGACAGGATGGACACCGCTGTGCCATCGCTGAACAAAGACTGTACCTGCTCTCAGACCGTCTGCTATGTAAGCAAAAAAAAAAAAAAGAAGAAAAAAAGATAGAATGGAAGCATATGGCAAGCACAGGGCAGGCCATGGTCTTACCACAGATCTCATTAACCCCTTTTCCTCCCTTACCTTTAAGAATTGCTGTGACAAAAGTAAATATTAAGGAGAGATCTGAGGAAGGATATCAAACATGGCCTCTGACACTGCTGTGGGGAATTTGTTTGCTACCAAAGAAGTCACAAGAGCAAGTGCAAGAAAGGCGGTTTGAAAATTTGCTCGGTGGACAGCAGAAGCGATTGTTAATAGATCAGAAGTACAAATTAATATTTTAACTAACCTTACACTGAGCTTTTAACATTTACTGATATTTTGTCTATTAATGTTTCAACAGCAACGAAATCAAGTACCAATCTTAAATGATGCTCCAAGCCTTTGAGCTCAAAGTAACCTCCAAAACAGGCAGAATAAGCAATATTCAGCTCAAATAGACATGGAATATGAGTGCATTTTTTTTAAGGAACTGTTCAAAATGGAGAAACAGACAGTATGGTGTAAGAAAAACAAGACTGAGCAAAATAAAATCACTAACCTGAACAGTTAGTATTAAAGCATGTGATTACTGGCAGAGAAAAAAATACATGGCGCTCACTTCTCATTCCACTGAAATTTCTCTTGAGTGTATTGCTAATATGGTTCCACTAAAAAAAAAATTTAAGAGCCTTATGATATTTTTGGAAGTCTGGGCAGCTGTACTGCAGAGCTCTTTCTTCATGGATTTTCGCTGCAGAAATATCCTAACAGATGTAATTTTGGCATCACATCGATGCACACGAGGGAAAGCAGGATGACGTGAGATGTTCAGCTGCTATTTGGTTATCATTTGGCTTTATAGCTACATGCTTCTATTTAAATGAGGGAAGGAAATGTCCTATCTTATGTTTTTATTTTAGGCTTGCTGGACTGGGATTACAGTCACAAATGAAAACACAAGTTTTGTGAAAACGATGTCACACCTGGTGAACACAACATTTTTCAGGTAAATTACTCAAAATTAGAGAAGAAACTGCATTTTTGTTATGCCCTTCCTGTGTAGTGTAGGATCATTTAAATACCATGAATGTCCTAAATCAACATACAAGAGTGAAAGACAGCTATTTTTTTAACCAGTTAAGTAAGGAAGTCAGAGAAGCTGACAATATCTGCACGGAAATTTTGCCTCCTCCTCTTGCTGGAAGATTTTGCTCTAACATAGAACTAGACAAAGTTCCTTTTTCCCACAAGTGAAAGATGTAAGAGACTGCAAGCATCCTGGAGAGCCAGCATCCAAGCACCCATCACAGGCAATGGTCCACACCACAATAATTTTATTTTTAAAGTGAATATGGCTGTTAAATTCATCAGTAAGAGAGTAGATGCTGATATTCACATGTATTATGACAGTTTAGATTCACATCTTTATTGATATAGAGGTTAAAGTGTTGTGGTTCCTCTTTGAGTGTGCAAACTCAAAAAGCACTTCTGGCTTTTGTGAAGGGCTGGAAACATTAATTCATACAAAACCAAAATTCTACAGAATACAGAAATGTTTTAGCACTTCTGAGATTTGAAAAAATAGTGTCAAACCACATTGCTCCAAATCCTGTGCCAAACTCTCTCCAAATTGAAGAAGGATTATTGTCTGAAGTGATCAGACTACAGTACAATACTACACTTAAATGTGCTACTGATAGTGAGCAGAAAAGTAGCCTGAAGTAAGTTTGAAGAGCTGGCATAAAGATCACCATACTGATTCACAGTGTGATTTATTTTTTTTGTGTATTTATTCTAACTTCAGTGCCCACATTTTAACAAAAGGAAGGCCCAGATGTTTGAAAGTGCAAAACCTCCACACTTCAAATGCTTAAGGACATAGGAAAGAAACGAGCGTTAAGATCTGGACAAGTAACATTTTCTGGGTTTTATTGTTTCTTTTTTTTCCCTTACACATGGTTCTAGCAACATTATTTCATACAAAAAGAGAATTTTGCTCTTTAAAATTATTCTGTGCTGGACTTTTTGTTATTGTTTAGTTTGGTGGGTTTACTTACTCAGTTCTGTGGTATTCTGTGGATTACTCTATTACTCCTAGATTTGACTGCAATTAGTTAGACAGGAATAACAGACGTAAAGAGATGGGCACAGCCAAGTATTGGTGGCAGCAAACCAGAGCACCAACTGTTCTAATGAGCACCGTGTAACACAGATGTGCATTCCGTAAATAATGCACTCTGAAGGTACCCTGCTTTCAGTGACACTGTCCATTTCAGAGGTCTAAGGAGACACGACAGATTCCCCTCAGAGCACATTTTCTGTTAGATGTACTTTTTCCGTCAAATATAGGAAATTGAGATTTTACTTTGGCATCAGTATTCTCTGCCTGGAGATATTGGATACTGAACCTGACACATTTGGCTGGCAAAAATTCCTAGTGCTACTTTTTTCTTACAGAAACTTTGGTGTCAGTAATTTTAAAGAATTATTCTGGAATCAGAATCCTGGGTAGCAGACCAAAATAAACCCCACTTCTTTTTAAGTTCAAATCTCTCCACTGGATCTGTATATTGCAAAAATTATCCAAAAAGCAGTGAAACAAGCCAAAAGCATCCAATCAAGGTTTACATAGCAGAGCTATAAATCCTACTTTATATCACAGTACATCAAAAACTTCATTTCGCATCTTACAGGCTTGAAGAGCAAATAGAAAAACACGTACTTTTTTTCTCCTTTAAAATTTGTAAGGCTATGGCATTGTAATTATTTTCATCAACCTATACCTATACATAAGGTATAGCATTAAGACCAAGTGCCTTTTTTCCATGAACTTCCAAGCGCTTATCTCCATTCAGGAACACTTGTGCATTTTTAATTTATCTTACCATTTACAGAATGTTAGAAATGGAAGACAGAGAGGTGTATTTAAACTACTTGCTCAGAAGAGAAGTTTATTTTAAAAAATTAAGAAAATACTTAGTACATGCTAAGATTTCCTCTAGAAATCACTGTGGAAATACAAATGATGCTGTGCTCCTGCAGCCCTTACATGTCCTTCTTTCTGGGGAACAGGAGGCCAGGATTTCCTGAGGTTAAAATACAATACAGAAGATAATCACTCTTGAGTTTTTCCACCGAATCAAAATATTTCAGGAGTTATTGTGGATTTTAGGGTGAGTTAAGAGCTAAGCTGCCATAAGAGGTCAAATAATAAGGGCAATTATAGAGAAGAATACAAGAACAGTGTAAGCTACCCTAAGCAGACAATAAGATGAAGTATGAAATAATATACCATGTCAGCCTCTGAAAGGAACAAGCTGCAAGGCTTGTAAGTGAACAAAGGCAGCAGTCTCACAGCATTGCAGTGACTGGAAAACAGCACTTTGAAATTCAGTTGCTTGCCCAGAAGGCTATTCCATGATTCAAGGTGATGTTTTTGAGAACAGCAGAGAAATACTTTGAAGAAACTGGAGGTCCTTTAAAGTGAAGGGTGAGGGAGAAGGAATTTTTATTACATGGGACCCAGAAGGAGAGAGGACAACAAGCAGAAGGTGTAAACCTGGCAGCCTGATTTCAAACAGTGCTCTCCTCTGAAGCCTGAGAAGCAGAGGTGCCAGGTGCTGAGCCACCCAGACCACAGCTCTGAGACAAGCAGTGCCTCAGTGCTGCGTGTTCCTGGAGATGGAACACGGCCAGTTCCCCCAGGTGCTGTGCTCAGAGGCAGAGACAGGCAGCACTGGGCCACCACGTTAATGTTTCCATGGCCTTGCTACAAGGCAAGGACCAGCTTTTCATCACCATTCACCCTGCGAGACCAAGAGCTCAGACCAACCACCCACTGCACCCTGCTGTTTTTAGACCATCTAAAATTGCAAAGAGTTACCATGCTGGCAATAAGAAGGACAAAAAGGAGAGGATGGGAGACTTCTCATGCCACAGACAACACCAGTCAGCACTGGACTAAGAACAAGCAGAGAATGTACACTTCTGGGGATTTGTGCGTATTTGTTTTCATAATTTAACTTTCTAGATTCGATCCTACTAGATTTTTTCCTGTGGGTTTTTTTTTTACATGACTGTTTTCTTACTTCATGTCTTCACCTTTTTCTTATAAACCATCTCCTCTCTACTAAGTTTACACATTTAATTACTTTCTCTCTGATGAGGTATTCCACACCAAATAGTAATTTCCACATGTGACCTCACCACTGCTTAACCCCTACCCTTTGCTTCCTGTCCGTTCTTCCTGAAAAATATTCAATTTGGCACAGTAATAGCACCAATTCACTGCAGACTTGTTGGACACCCAACGTGGCGGCAGCAGCTATGTATCCTGGGTTACTGCCAAATTAATATATTGGCATTTATACTCTTTATGGCCTTGACAAGCACTAAAGTAAAACCAGTGCTTGGCCTCCCAGAGGACCATAACACTGGGGTTGTTTGTTCAAGCACTTGGAACTGATGGAACATCACACGCATTGGAACAGTGCTGGGACATGCACTGCCCCAGTTTATGTGTCAAAAGGTGACATTATTTTAGCTGCTGCCTCTACAGGCTCAGTGCTTTAAAACTTAGTGCTCCCTCTGAGCCATTTTTTAACCTTCCTCTCTTACATTTTTCAACCTTCCTCTCTTACATTTTTCCATTATATCCATCATCACAGTATTCTTACCTCTGGAAAATATCTTGTAATCAATTTCTACTTTCACTTAAATCAGTGAAAAGCAGTGCACTGCATAACTGTTCATACAAAAGCCAGCTCATTTCTTCCACTGCTGTGTTGACTTTACTACCCAGGAACAAAGCATTCATCTTTGTTGTAACTGAGATAAACTTGAATTAAGTAAAAAGTATCCGTAACAGTGATGCTTTCATCCATGATATGGACCAAAATGGCATTTCGATTACAGATTATTCTCAGAAGTCAAATTAATACAAGAATTATATATACTGGCATTTCACTTTTACTAGGATTATGAAGAGTTTTGCCCAGTTCTTTCTCTTCTGAGCATTCTAAAAATGGTAACACTTGATAATTAACTAAGAACACTTCTTAATTCATTGTTTGCATTCCACTTATCGGTGAAATGTAATTCCAGAGACTATGTACAAACACTGTTTATGATTCATGGTTCCTGAGGAAATTTCACAGAGACACAGGTCTGAAAGCATAATTATGACATTATGACAACTTTATGAGTTGACATGTCAAACATAGTTCAGCATTTCCATGGGAAAAATGAAAAGGTCAGGAATTTCCCTCCAGAGTTGTGATTAAAAAAATAATAACATAAAAATAATGTAAAGAATAGAGAAAAAAAGAATAGAGAAAGAAAAGAAGAATAGAAATGAGAATAAAGAAAGAACTTTAAAATTATAAATGTTTTATAAAAGTTTTTTTAAAGTTTTATAAAAGTTTTATTAAAGTTTTTAAAAAGTTGTATACTAATTTCCGAAGTGTTCCTTGAAGAAAGAAAACCTGTTTTATGAAGAAATCATAACAGTTATATTCAATTTGATTACTTTAATAAACTATATTTTTTTTGTTCGGGAAACATGAAAAAAAATCCATTTTAAGAAGTCTAATAACACAGTGGTATCAAAAAGAATGAGAACAATCAACTTCATCTTTTGATTTCAGCTAGAGACATTATTTCACAGAAAAATATTAAGGAAAACCTAATAGTAATAGTGTCATCATTATTTCTTTTCACAGAATACCTGATATTGCAATACCTCAGATCCCACTGGGAATGAATGTCTCACACTCTTGAAGATCATGTCTTTCTGAGGGTGTCAACCTCTAGCTAGTTAGGAAATAATAAATATTTCATAGCTGATAATAAATGCGTATCTGTCCTCATTAAAAATTCTGTTACATTTCCTTTAATGAATGGATTGTTTATGCTGGTCCTTTCTTCATCTTTCAATCTGAGTAGCCCCACTGCACAAGAAAGTCTTGTCAGTGGAGGTATGAAAGCAGCATGGACAGGTTTAACCTACTTAAGTGGGTGACAACAGTGTTGAAGATACAGATTTGAGCACACACTAGCACTACAAATAAGCACCCGAAAATTCCAGTTAGAACACCCTCAGGAAGAGTTCTCTGAATAGAGAGGAAAACCTCTGGTAACATATTTTCGTCTCTACCACTGGATTCAGCCACTTGACTAAACAAAGTGTACTTTCTGGTACAACTGCAGTTTTAGTGATTCAGTGGATACTCTACGAAGGAATGGCTTTGTCCTTCTCTCTTCTGAATAAATTTGTCCTCCACACATATAATTAGCCATATATCAATAATTTAAAAGAATGAAACTGTCCTTGAATGTCTTCTTAAAACTATCGAGCAATTTTAGAGTCTGTTTGAGTCTTGGTAAATTGGCTTGCCATGATTCTTCAGAGTAAATACAACTGAACCGATCTCAAAACAGACAGATCTTTTTAACTGGCATCAAAACACTTCTCTCTCTTTTGATATAGCCTACAGAAAATCCTTCCTAGAATAGTGGGCACTCAGTAAACATTTTCTGCTACCACACTATAATTGTTCACATAGCAACACATTAGCACTCTTGGGAGAATTCTGTTTCTTTTTATCTAAAGAACTTTCACAGACTTTAACATTAGCTAGACTCTTTCATGTCTTTTCTCTATTTGCAGAGAACTAAATAAAACAGTTATTCAAGATGCACCATATCCCTCTAACCTATCTGCTCTTACCCCTTCAATACATAAGAAAGTTTTAGAAAGTTACCTTTGGTACTTTTGTTCCCATTCTCTTAGACCACTTCCTTTTTAAAGTTATTTATGTTTTTCCCCTTTGAAATTACTGAATTGCAGACAAAGCAAGCTCTTGACTTGAACACAGTTTAAGCGTAGCAGATCTTTGAAGCTTTTGAGCCAAATGCGAACATTTGAAACACTGTTTTCTGGGGTATCTTTCATTTGGCCACCTACCAGTGGTGTTCTGGTTTGCCTTGATCCTCTGGTGAGACAGGATCACTGTGCCCACAGTGTTACAGATACTGACCTCACTCTTGCAAGTCAAGTAAACCGGCTGGCCCGAGAAACCTTCCCTGAGCGCACTGGAACTTTTCACAGAGTTGATAGAAAGTTCAAAAGATCTTTTCTATAACATGTTATAATGCTTCACGTTTTGAAAAATGGGTCAACGTATGCCAGGAAACCACCTGAAAAAAGTCTTGGTAAACAATTGGTGGATTTCAATGCACCACATAAAAATGGCAAACTGAGACTTGAATTTCAACTATACCTTCATGTTGCAAACAGATTCATGATTGGGTAATTTTATGAGCTTATTCATTTTTATTAAGATTTATTTAATCAAATTATATTAGGGGGAAAAAAAATCTTTGTTCAAGTGAAACATTGCCACTGAAGAATTATGACCATTCCAGGAAAGACTACTCCACAGCATCTTAACTGAGTCAGGAAATCAAGGAGTACAAACACAAGGCAGCAGACTTTTGATTTTTGACATTTCATAAGTCAAAAAAATATATTTTTTTAAACCAACAAGACTGTCATGGTTTTTTTAATGGATATTTTTCCTCTTTTCCTTTTTGGCAATTTTTCACAGAACAATATCCAAAGAAATTTTAAAGAATACATTTTTGGTTTCCAAAGCTTCAAAAATAAAAGGCGATTTGGAAAGAGTTTCTCATTTGATTTTGGTGTTTGGTTTTCAGTTGTTGGAGTTTTTTTAATGCCCCCAAGAGCTTAGCAAAAAAGTCTGGTCCGGGGATAGCCAAGCAAATAGGAAAGAAAATCAATCAGAGTATCAGTTTTGCACATGCTGAAGATCATGAAGGCTTTGCTAATAACATCAGTAAAGGCAAAATGTCCCAATTTATTGTGTGTGTCACAATGGTCACAACTGTCTGTGTATGACTAGAAGTGGGAAAGGCATGGGTTTCTCTTATTGTACCTGCCACTAAACCTTTTACTGTGCACACTGCTAACAATACAAAAAGGCTTACACCACGAGATCAGGTATAATGATGTGCTAATTTGCATCTGCACATTATATTCAGATGATTTGGGATTTATGTGTTTATCAAAGAGAATAGACAAAATCTGACAGCTGTTGGTGCTGTGCTTCTTTTTAGATTTTCATAGCACTGCTTTACGAAAAGGTAATTGCAGCATGAATATGAAGGGCTGGAAGGTTTACCAGGTATCTGTTTTAATGTAGACTCCTATCTAAGATAAGGACTAGAGTAAGTCTTTCCAGTCCTTTAATTTTACTTTCTCTTACTGAGTATTCCGGGAGCTTTAAAGATCAGCTCAGCAATTACCCCACAGATTGGTGCACCTTCACTTCCACATTGATGAGCTTCTGCTACAGATCGCAAGAAGCAGATTCTCTACAGCCAGTGGTTGAGAGATTTGATTTTCCTTTCTATGAGGACCTTTTGGAAGATTTCTGATATAAAATGTGCACAGGCACATGAATGTGTGCACACAATCACATGGTTTTAATTTACAGTAAGATATTTCATATTATTATTAATGGCTTATGACAACACCTGTAGCCCACCCTTGAGTTTTGCTTTCATAGTACTTAAGAATTTAAGGAATATATCCAACTCTGGATCCCTTGATGTCACTGGCAAAGCTTCAGTTGACTTCACTGCATGCAGAACTGAATCCCATATAGATTTCCATGCTGTTCAATTTTGACTGCTTTCCTGGAAGATGCATTCACCATTGTAAACCAGTTAATGGGAAAGCTGGAAGAAGCAACTCTTGACATACGTTTCTTGAAATGCACTTATGCATGTGTAGTGGGTTGGTTGACAGCATGTCTGATAAACTGTTTCAAAAATTAAACAAGGGCTACCCAATTTGCCAAGTAAACACAAAGAAAAATTATTCTGCATTAATTTCAATGAATTTTTAAACAACAAAGTAACAAGGGTAACCAAAGGGGAAGTAACAGAAAAGCAGGACGTCTGAATTTAAACGGCCCTATCTCTAAACTAAAGCACTCACAGGGAAGAGTTTGATCCACACTCCAGTTCACTCTGAGCATGAAATCTCAACAAATAAATCAGTGTTTTTCTGTAAAAGTATTAATGATGAAATTATCACAATATTTTGTTTGCTTGTTCCCGTTCCTAGACACTGGGTTAGACCCTGTACACTTACTATCTCTTGTAATCCCATGCTCTTTTGCTCAGCGGTTTCCATTTAGACAATAACCACAATGACAGATCCCAGTTCATAAGGGACTGCAGCAATCATCTCGCCATCTGCTGAACCACTGATGTCACCATTTGTGTATTCCTTTTATGTATCTGAATGTAAATGTGATTTCTATCTCTGTTCAAAGCTTTGAAAGGGACATTTAATGGTAGAGCTATAAATAGCAGAAGAGGATCTCTATCTGTGGTTTCTCCCTAGCCTTTTTAATGTACATTTCCTTTTACAGCTGCAGCTGCTTCCATTTTCCTGAGATTCAGCTGGAGAATCTCCTACAGAAGAGGTTTCTGCTCTAAACCACAAGGTTATAAACAGATTGCTGACTAATGTGCCACGCTCTTGTTGTACATTACAACTACAGCTTCTTTCTAGACAGTACAATCTTGATACACCCTATAATGAAGCCTTTAAGGCTGGAGAAAACAGAAAGTCTACAGAATCTATAGCAAAACCACATTTTTTTAGTCTTCTCTGTTTCCTCTCCTCTATTTCACCTTTGCTGTATTTTGAGAGTCTGCTTTTAAAAGACAACTGCAGTGACTAAAAAAAATGGGTTAAAAGGATAGAAATAACAGCAAAAAGAAAGGAGGAAAAAAAAAAAAAGAAAGAGAAAAATGTTTTAAATTAATCTTTGCATAAAAACCCGCAGCTTTCTAGGGTGTAATAAGTCTAAATTATAACTGAAAACTTGGCAGAGGTTTCAACCTACATTTTTTATACCAGCAATAGGGTAAGGTCTATCTGGCTCAATGTTCATATATTTAATTTTAATACAAATAATCTGGGAAGTGCTCCCAGATGACAGGCACTGTCAATAAGTAGATTTTAATTTGTTCAGCTATGGATGATCACTTGTCCTTTGCAACATGTGGCTCTCTTTGTAACTCTGGTTAGTAGCATAATGCTCAATGTCCTTCCTCACATCAATCTATTCCATGCTGGAGAAAAAAAATAAAAACCAGCATGAGACCTGTAATTTATATTTAAAGCTCCTTAAAGTAAATTTTGATACTAAGTGAATAAGGAACTCATAGAGACACCATACTCTGTGCTAGCAAGTTTGTGCGGAGTGGATGAGTATGAGCAGAAGACAATGCTACTAAGTCAGTAGAGGACACCAAAGAATCTTTTCTTTTCTTGCTTAGATTATCCTAATCCTTTCAGTTCCCAGGGAAGTGAAAATGAAAATGGATTGGACTGCACTAGACAGTCCCTCCAGTTTCTGTGGTGTCTGGCCAACTCAGATACCAAATGATTCCCTACCACAGCTTGCCCCAGGGTTCCAGAGGGTGAGCAGCAGCTCAGGCACAACAAACACTCTATGCAGCTTCGAGGAGGAAGTCAGAGGTAAACATGGGCACTAAATCTTTGTCTGGTCTTCAGATCAAATAACTGAGCACTCCAGATTGATCTCATATTGTGATTCCACTGGGATTACAGGAGCAGCACTGGAATGCTATCCAAAGGTGCAGTTTTCCTGGGACAAACCTTAGGAAGCATAAATCTAATAACAGCTCTGTTTACATTCAAATAAAGAATTTTTGGAGCCTTTTATTGATCCTTCACACAGGACACATTTCACCTTCTGATGATTCAGCTGTTTTTAACTACAAGTTTATGAAATTACCCCCATCATATGGACTCATATTTTAGTAATCCACTGAATATAGAAAATGTATTGTTAAAATAAATCTATTGCATCTACAGAGCTATTGCAGTCGTATTTTGAGAACAACATGTCATTAGCCACCAATGGCTGGTTGTTTCAAAAGCACATTTCCGTATCATTAGTTTTCAGGACTCGAGGGAAAATATATCACAAAACTTATGATACATTCATCTCTGTTGATTCCACTTCACACTAATAGTAAATTTAAAGAATTGTGTTGGACACTCCAGACAAGAAAGTCTCATTGCAACTATTTCAATTTCAGACAGTCGAGTGACCGGACTTTGCAACTCAGCAGAATGTTATGTAGCACCACCAGTGCTACTTCAGATGCTATTGTTTCTCAATTCTATCACCTTTTCTCACACTGAAATATTCAGTGAATAGCTTAATCAGCTGCAGTCAGCTCATTTAAATGCTGTGGAAATGCAGCAAGAATGGAAGTAGCGTTCTATCCCTGGAAATGAATGGAATGGAGAAAAAACAGAAGTTCATTCCTAGACTATAAACACTGGTATGTCAAATGCCAGTATCTGGAGGACTGAAACAAACGAAATAATGTGAAGGAATGAAGCAGCACCTGGCCAAAATCAGCAGCTTCAGAAATGAAGTTTTTAAGCACAAATAATAAAACTGAAAACCAACAATTATAGCTATGCCTGCACTGCCTGAGGGCACCCAGAAGACCCCTGTGCCAAGCAGTGTAGGTGACTTGCACCCTGGCTCCTCAGGGCCAGTCCCTCCTGATCGTCTCCCACGGATGGAGAAGCCTACTCCTGGCCCCACAGGGTCTTTAAGAAGTAATTACTTGTGGGTTTATCCAGGTCAGTGGGCCCACAATCATGCAGGGGTAGCATCACAGCCTCTCAGGCTGATTTTAATACTTTGCACACTGTGGAAGTGTGTGGCATGCCCTGGATGTGTTGTGAGAGCAGGTAGCTGCACGGGATGCTCCGTGGCATGACAAGGTAATGCTGGAAGACTGCTCAGGGGTAACAGCAGCAAACAGCTCTGTGGCAGTAACATCTGTATCACCACGAGGTGGGTCTTGGGGTGAATTGGCACCCAAAACTGCATTCAAGCTTTGTTTCAGAGAGAACTGAATGACAGTGTTAAAAACAAGCAAACGAAACAGGGAGCAAACTGACCTGCAAACTAGGAACTGGGGGTTGGGAGCGGGCTGGGAAGACAAGTTATTTGGCTTTCTCCCTGTGCCCTATACTCATTTTGACAGAACTAAAACAGAACTAAGCTGTAAAAACATTAAGCATCAAACGTAATCATTCTAAAGCTATTTGAAGGAGTGAGGACATCCACAGCTATGTATTTCTTGGGTCTTGCATTTGAAGCAAAATTATATGAAGGATTTGTTTTGGCACCGAAGTCAGAGCTCCAGAATAAAAGCTTAAAACCTAAAGATTTGTGGAACGGACCCCATGCCCTTGTTTCATTTTATTATTGTACTACACACTACACACCAATATCCAAGAAATATCAATCACATCAATATCTGAGGACAAGTGTTACACTGCTGCAGAACACCACTAGAAATGCTTTCATCAGTAGTTTCAGAACACCAGCAAGCTGAAAACATAAAAATGCCTTACAAGCTTGTTGATAATTATCGAGATTTGACTTCAAATTCCATCCAGTTTTAAGTCTACCCAGGAGAACAAAGCCTCCAGCTAGTTTTCCTTCTAGCCACTTTCCTTACCATGCTCAGCCTACAGAAAGACCTCCACACTGGAACTCATAAATTCAGACAGGAATATTTTCTGGCTCTTATTTGGCCACTCTTTAAACATTCACCTCTGTCTGGGGAAGAAGTCCTGAGAATAATTAAGTATCATGATAATAATAATCAGAGAACAAAACAGTGAAATTTTATAAGCATCTGAGCAATGTCAGCACTGTCATATAAGCTCCTTTGGAAGATAACTCCCACTCCAGAGCGGTATTAAGGAAAGCAGATGAAGACTCATTGATATAAATAGATCAAAGATAAGGTTTATCTTGGTCTCTACAAACTGTCTTTCTTATCAAATCCTTTGCTAAAAAATACATTTTCAAAGGTATGTAGTCAAACTAAAAGGAAATATTTTTTCTTGAAATCATGGACTATGAATTAAGCTAAAGGGACTCAGTTTGGTGAGACCTTAATTTCTTTATTTAACATACTTTTCCTTAATACACAATATGATCTTGTGTTTATTCAAGGTGGTGGAGCTGTAGTTCCCAAGCAGCTTTGCAGTGAAAAGGCTTATTTTTGAAAAAAATGTGGCTGCCTTCACATACACACCTGAAGAAACATGCAAAAGTGCATATTTGTGCAGAGAATATTTCAAATATGTGCTGACTGAGTATAAAGCAAACTGCTGAAATTCCTCGTGCTGCTTCCCAAAGCCCCACTTCATCTCTGTACGAGCTGTGATTTTTCAGAATATTTTTGTGCACAAGACAGCTTTTCAAAGACCCCGTAACTCTTGCAAGCTTGTCTTACAAACACAAATTGAACCACGCTGGCCAACTCTTTCCGTAACAGAGCTGCACCTTTAAATACCACTAATGCCAGATGGTCTCAGCATATAAAGCAGCATGAGACAACATATTAATGCTACTCAAACAAGCAACTTGTGCTAGCAGCAGACCAATGAAATCAGTCTGAGGCTGCTAAGCCTATCTGTCTCCATGGCAACATCTATTTCAGACAATTCTTCAATTTTCAAGTCAGATGAGCTTCCTGGCCCCTAAACTTCTCTATTCAGGAGGTGTTCCATTGTCAGGTACTTTTTAACCTTGTATTGGCTACTGTTATAATACAGATTTTATTTTTATCAGCCGCTTCATGGAGTATCAAGGAACAGATGCTCCTCTGTTTCTGTTTATTTATAGGCTTTTCCACTAAAGATTTGTACTGAAAAATTTTCAGTGAAGGTTTGTACTATTTATTTCGACTATGGATTTGTTCCCCTAACTGCAACACCTGGAAACCTTGCAAATATTGATGTGTCTGTTGTGACTCTCCCTATCAGCACCGGAAGAAAAGGGATTGGTTCCTTCTTTATACTTATCTGCTATCAAGGCAGATTTTTAAATAAAACAAAAAACTGTGTACCTGCAGCAGACAAATAGGGAGAGAGACTCTTGATGACTCCTCGCCATATGTCCATTAGCATAGCTAAGTCAACACAAATATTGGAGCTACTTGCTACTAGGAAAAATCTGACAGGAAGCAGGTAGGAACTGCCTCTTAAAGGCAGATCAAATGCTGAACCACATACTGTCTCTCAAGTACCCGTACACTGGGTCCATGGCACAGCCACACATAAACCTAGCATGGAAGCTGAGAACCTAGGCGTGGAGAGGAGAACCTGAGACACAGGGAGAGGGTGTTCTCACCCAAAAACACAAAAAATTCCCAGCAGAGCCAGGAAAGCAGCCAGACATCCTTTGTCAAAAAATTGCTTTTCCTCTCTGTGAAGCAACTTCTTATAACAGCAATGTTAAAAATTTAAACATGTGGAAGCCCAGCTCCCAACCCCACAGCTTTTTTTTTCTCTCTATCCCTCTATGTACTGATGTCACCAAAGAGAAGGAAGACATTTCTTCCAGAAAAATAGAAACTGGGACCGCTCATAGTTTAAGTGCAGGCAATTACAGAATCAAGGTCACGTTTAACTTTCTTTTTTTAGGGTACATGCGAAAGTTGGCTTAAACATTTAGGATTTATTATTATTAGGATTTATAGGCCTCCTTCTTAAATTCAGATTTACAGCTTCCACTGACTTCAGTTTGATTTGTGGATGCTCAGCAGCTGGGTGGAAGGATAAATTTAAGCATAGTCTAGTCTTACCAGGTGAAGATCTGACGTGGAGAGTCAGCTTACCATAATCATAAGGCTTCCTTTGAAGTACCATTTTTCAGGTGTGTAAAAAGTGTCTATTTATGTCTTAGACTCACCCCAATTTTGCTTCTAGAATTGTGCTTTTGTGCAATAAGCCAATTGCTGCCAGAACTGCGAAATATTCAGTTTAGCACAGGAAAAAAAGTTCATTTTGAATGATCAATGTGCAAGGAATGCACCACTCATAACAGCAAAGGACAACAATGTGTACCTGAAGGACAGTCATGCTGGGGTCTCCTTTTAGTTTTGAGGGATACAAAAATAAAAGGACATTCAAACAAATGTTTTTCGGCCAGAAATGTCAGGGGACGAGCATGTGGTAATTCACACATGTTATCCAGTTATCTCTAATGGGATGGTACAGGAAACAAAACTATACAGAAAGCTTTAACCTTTGAAGTGCCTTACTGTCCTTCCACTTTCTTTGTATCTTTCAACTCTTAGTTATATTTCTCATAGCAAAGTACTGTATGATTTGTCTTTTATTTGGAGGACTAGTATGACAAACGTCAGGGCCATACTTTCTAGGCACCCACCAGATCATTAGACTAACAGGGATTTCTTTGCTAATAGAACAATTCAATAAACCTTGGCCAGTCTGATGTCTCCCCTGATCAAACAACTCTTTTCATTTGGCTGCAAGGTAAATCCATACCTAAGCACAAGTACTGAAAATGGCATTCAGGTTGTTCTTGCTTTGGGCAGGCTCTGCAGCCAGAGCAGTATCTTTCTTTGATCATAAATCAGGCAGCTCACACTCCATGGCCACGCGCAGCTCCGTGCAAAGGATGGCTGTCTCCACATGACTTCATTTGCAAGCAAACAAGGATGTGAGGTTTTGCTCATAGTTCAGTATGAAAAACTACCAGGAAGCAGCTACCAGCTTCTGCAGTTATAAAAGTCTCACTTTGGAAATTAATTAAAAACAAATGTTTACTGCCTTTGAACTGCCAGCCACAGGTTTATGATTCAAGATTCTCTCTTACCTTGCCATTGTAGGTACACAGACACATCTCTAACATACAGCTTCACATTGGCCCAAACCTCACAGCCCTCTGACAGTACCTGCTGCTGTGACAGGAAGATGTGGCCAATGCCAATCCAGCTAGCACAGCACTGGCACACTGCAAGAAACCTCCATTTCAAAGGGAAAGGCACTATGGACCAAGACCTCACTTTTAGTCCAGTGTCCTTGTCCCCAGCAGTGCCCCTGAAAGCAGCAAGAGAGGCAACACCTTCATTTGCTAGGGGCAGCTATTGCACCTCGGCACATGCAGTCATTTCTTCACAGCATGGCAGAACTTCTGTTCCAAAATCCAAAACCCCAGCACGCCAAGCTGGGACTAGCTCAGTTTCAGCACTGTTGTTCTGCAGAGCTCCTCAGCCGCTCCCAACACACCACCAGCTTTCACCCTTATCCTGAGATCATAGAAGCTGATGTATGGCAGACAAAAGAGCTCCATTTCCTGCCACACAGCAAATCAAACCCGCCTACTCTGCTACTGTTTTACTGATAAGGATTTTTTCCCCAACCTTTTCACTACCTAGACCCTTGATGTCTTTCTTTAGCCCCAGCACACCAGAAAAGAACCTTCATATATAGCATCCCATTCCTACTGAATTCATTGAACCCTGGCTTTTGATGTGCACCTTACTCCAAAATGAAGTTTACACCCTTTACTCCACTCCCTGTAACTCTAGCAATCATTTCCATTACCTTACCCCGAAGCCTAAAGTATATACTGCAGTTTTCACTTTTTTTTGATTCCACAAAATTTTAAGAGAATTAGTTACAAGTCTTCATCAAGGTTTAATTCCCAATTCAATTGGAGGGGAAAAAAACCCAAGAAAACAAAACAGCAAGGCTCTACGGCAACACACATATGAGACTTTAGTTTAAAAAGAAAATGTAGACCAAAAAAAAGATGTGACACCATGTTTTGCTTTGGGGGTTTTTTTCTTAGAAGGAACGTGAATTAAAATAGATATGAGGACTTAACAAAATAAATTAATCTGCTGAAAAAAGCTCAGACAGGGTTCATTAACTGTATGTTTTATAAATAAAGCACATAAAACACAACAAGGTACATTAGATAATGACACACGAAGGCTGGCATTCACCAGATCTTAATCATAAGCTCTTGCACATGTTCCTAAGTCAGAAGCCTACCCAATGTTAGCTCCTCTTACAGTCAGTAGAGAAAATAGGTGTGTTCAGAGGGTACTGCAGCCTAGCCAAGAAGTGTTCCTGGTGACCAGGAAAAGGGAGATGACAGCATGAATATGCATGCCCAGTGTGTAGGCTTCTAGATCACATGCCACCTTTGAAAACAAAAATCAGGTGTACTGAACACAGAATTAATTCCAAACAAGTTTTAATACTAAATTATCAGCTGAGTCTAGCAGCAACTCCACTGTTACAACCAAAAATTCGTGTTTATTCTGAAATTGGAAGACCTCTTGTGTGTTTTTCACCCTCCATGTAATTTAAAGGCTTGAGATATTCATTACTAAACTACAGAATAATAAACAGTTTCTCCTGAAAAAAATTTTAAAATACCTTAATAATGAGGTCACTTTTGATAAATCACAACTACAACTTACTGGCTTTAACAAAACATGTCACAAAATCTTGGGAAATATCCATGCTTTATAGACTTCTCACTAATTCTCTGGAGTTTGCATTAATGTCACCCTAATAAAACATCACTTTAAGCCAAGCCAACAACAAAACAGGCCCCCCTTCTGTTTTCTTTGGGAGCTGCTAAGGCATTCTGAAGGTGTGGGAGGTGATGATAGCTCTTCTCTTTGAAAGAAATTAAAGTAATCAACTCTTTCAAAAGCAGTGGGATTGTCAAAAGCAGTCTGGGTCAGATCAACAAACTCTGAATATTCTGCATACTCAGGCTCATTTTAAGCCTGAAAAGTAAAACAACTGCCTTCTGTAGTCATGTTTATTCTTAATGATTGCAGACCTTTTTACCCCAGCTGGTTTACCATTTGTGTTATTCCAGTAAATAAAAGATAAACTGCAGAGATGCAGTAGCTGGGCTCCACAGTGTTTTCTCAGGTTGCACACAGCCCCTATTAACCCTTTTTAAAATTGTTCTAACAAAAAGGGAAGTCTTTAAATACCTCAGTCAGTGAAGCAATTTGGAATGAGAGCACTGTATCTCTGGAGAACACTGCGCACTGCCTAGCACAGCTGCCTAACCACGCTTACTGGGAATTTCCATTGACTTCAATGGGAACGTGAATGGCATTAACAACGAGCTGCGAGTGGATCTGTAAGCGTGTCTGCCTCTCCTTGATTTGCACCAGTCCCGTGAGACATTTTTCGCTTCGTATTCTACACCTCTGTTTTTATCTGAACGTGACAACTGAAATAGGATAAAATCAGAACTATTAAGGAAATATTATTTAAGAAAGATAAAATTAAGGAAGAAGAATCTAAAAATCTAAATAATTGGCTCAGCACGTACATCCAGCCATCTTCCTGCTGCTCTACAGCCCTCCCAAGACCTGCACAACCTATACGGTCTGCGAAGGACACCAAAGATCCCACTCTGAACGCAGGCAGCATTAAAATCATCCTGCCAGAGACTACCCCTGGCCAAATCCCGGCTGAGTGACTTCAGGGGGATACCCTAACTGGCACAAAAACCCGTAAGGGATTTTGCTGGAAAGGTAATTACAGCTTCTCAGCCTGCTGTAGAATGCAGGAGGTACAGCCCGCCCCAGATCTGCACTCCCAGCAGGCGAGCCAGTAGCATATCCCTGACAGCGTTTGATGAGAAAGCCAGAACATCCTCACAAGCTCTGAAAGAAAATCTGTTCCCAGATGCACAAAGCAAAGAAAAATTCCAGATGCAGAAGGCTACATGAGTAGTAAGTTCAACCATGTTTTACTCTGCGTTTTCTATCGATCCCTATTGAAACACCAGCAGCTGCCCTGCTCCCGCTCGTCTGGTGCTACAGGTGCTCTTGTTAGCCTGCTGCCCAGACAGCAGCTCACCTTTAAAGAGGATTGCAAACCTAAGCCAGGACAGCAGCTAAAGCACAGCTGACAGAAAGGGTGAAAGCCTAACGCATTCAGCACAGCACCTCCTGTATTCCTGATACAAAGTGTTCTGCTGACGTCGACCTATTTACAGCCCCTATCTTTATGTGGTGCAGCTGGATGAGTATGAACTCAGGGCACGCACATTTACCAGCCCTGTGCCCTTCAACACCTCCCTTCAAAAAGGGAACGCTACATGAGTGAGTGGCCCTTGATAAAAACCGGTGTTTGCTTAAACCTCAAGCACACAAAGTCTGGGCTTGCTCTCTAATATCTAGATTTAATAAAAAGCTCCTGCCATATGCAATTTGTATTGATCATCAACAGGTCCAATCAAAGAGGTCATAAGATTTTTATGTGCAGATTTGGAGCGTAAGGAAAAGAAGCTTTAGAAAATCAAGTGCTATTAGCTGTAGATAATGAAGTTAGAACAGCTGCATCTGATGACAGCACCATGGCCAAGAGATGAGCTGTGTGCTTCCTGACATCACCAGTGATACAACCTGCCACCAACCCCAGCACTGCACTTCCCCGTCTGAAGCTGGGCCGCCCATAAAACCCACAGGTGACATCCAGTGGTCTCCCCACTCAGGCTGCCCCACTACAGTGGCACAGCTGATTCCTGCCCATGCTGGGCTGAAATCTCGGCAGCCACCTACTAGTTTGCTCGTTCTTCCTCCTGCTCTCTCTTTTGAAAAAGAGCAGCACTTGCTCATGGTGCTCTTAAATGGCTGCAGAGTAATTTAGATTAAAATAAATCATGAAATATTTTAAAGTGGGTTTTGTACAACAGTGATGAAGACATTATGAGAAACAATTTTTCTCCCTGTAAATTCATCAGCTTAACTTATTGCAACTTCTTACCACTGAAAGTACCAGCTCACATGGCTGGTGCCACAGCTGAATACAGGAGGAGCACTTCACCAACAGAATAAAAACCTGTCTGTATTAGCAGACAGATCTTGGATTTCTCCATTCATCAATATAGAGCCATGATTATCACTTCCCTCTTGGTCACGCTGTAATTATTTTTTGCAGGAGGAAATGGTTCTAGCACTGCAGGGCTGGGGTGTGAGAAACCGAGAGCCTCACATCTGGGGGCTTTGGGGGGGGACTAGTACAGGAGCTACAATTTGGGAAGCCTGGAAGCTGATTTAGGCTCAGTGCCAGCAGTGACCAACCCAACTCATTTCCTCACCCTCGTCAAGTGGAGTCTTTGATAAAGTGATGGGTCCAAGGATTACTGGAGCTGAGTTGCACCTCATAAAATTGACTGAAGTCACACCCACAGGGCCCTGCAGATGTTCCAAGTCACAACTGCACTGCCCAATTCACACACAGTGTGCTCCTGCCTCACCAGTTCATGATGCTTTGTTGATTGGAACTGCAAAATCCAAGGTATGTCATTTTCTAGAAAATCAGTTGTCTCACTCAGCTGCAAATTAACCATTTCCTTCTATTTGAAGTATTTTTAAAGATGCTTGTGGGGGAAAGGATGAGCAATAAAATCATTAACATTCTATTCAGCAGAACATCAGACATCCAAAGCAAGAGCCTATCTTCTCTCTCAGGAGTAGTGGGTATTCTCCTGCACCTGACCTAAGGTAAAGTATTTCCCAGTTTGTCCCAGAAAAAAATCCAAATCTGTGCTTTACCGTGAAATGTCCTGTTTCCCCTTGGTCCACCATCAACTTCCCACAACCTCCTTCTCCTCATTTTTTATCTGACCTTACCGTCCACTGCCTTCTGTCAACTTCACCAATCTTTGCTGAGCATAGGGACAAATTTGTATTTTCTCATGTAATTAAAGCTACTCCAAAACATTTTGACAGCTTCCAGTCTACGTTCATACAACACCTTCTACACATAACCACTGACACTGTCTCATTCAAGTCTTCCTCTGCCTTCACTGCCTTGTCCTCAGCGACTCGAAGTGAGGTTTTCTGCCTTGGTATAAAACTTGATAAAGTTCAAATGTCTTCATCTCTGGGTTGTGCTTTTCCTTATTCAAGGGCTTCTTTTCCATCAGTGATTGCAGGCTCTAATCACCCATACAAGTGCAGTATCAGCCTAAAGAAATAGTTGCCACAAAAAAAAACCCAAACAAACATTTAAAAACAAAACAAAAAAACCACCACAAAATGCACAAAATTAGAAATGTTAGCCCAAACCCTGTTTGGCATGAAGCACAGCTGAAGCACGGGTAGTGTGGTATTCAAGCTTGCAGAGAAGGCAGCACATTCTTTAAGTGTTTAATGCAGCATCAGAAACTTTAGGCAGTCTCACGCTTGTGGCATTTACCACGTCCCCAAGAAGAGCTCAGTGAAGGCTCAGCTTGCAGCGTCCGAGTGACTAATTTGGGTTTCCAAGACACTGTATGATTATGCAAGGAACCAGACTGGCTCATATGAAGTCATTCTGACTTCCAATGCAGTATCAGGACTTTTTAAAAATCCTTCTAATGAATATTTATCCCAGGAAAAACAGGGCCTTTAGGATTTGTTCCAGCTTCTTCATTCACTGAGGATTTTTTCCAGTTGCTTTGGAAGTCTATAGCGCATTTTTGAAGTTTTCCTATTTCTCTCAAGCATTTTTTTCAAACATTGCACATACATTATGATTTAATTTTCAAAAATAGCTGATACTCTAAAACTGAAGTTGATTTATATGCTTGTGTGCAATGAAATGCATTCACACAAGGCTACACAGCCATGCAATACATGTGATTAAGCAATGGTTGCACGTACATGCAGTATTTGATTACTCAGTACAAAGCCTCTTTACTCAGTACAAAGAGTCTTTACTGATGCTCTGCTGACACTTTCCTGATCTATTTTGTCATCAACTTGCTCACTAAGTGAACACAAACATTTTTTTTTGTTTCACAGCTGTTCCCTAGATGATTCAGGTATGATCCCTGTGTGTTCACCAGCCTTCTAGAAGCATTAGCTCTCTACAGACTGTAAATCTATGAACCACAGCATATATTTTGTTCATACTTCCCCATATTTAAAAAATAAACCCTGTGACACACAGGTTAGCTTGCAGGAATAGGTTATGTTCAGAACTTACAACTTTCTGGCTCTCTGGGAAAAATGAAAAGTAACTACATGTATGTATATATACGTGTGTCTGTGATTCTGTCTGTCATTTTTTAAATAATAATAGGTGAAGATGAATAAGATTGTGATCCTGCAAGCTTCACCACACAAAATATCCTTTTTCTGGTTGTTGCCCTGGGAATCGAGCATGGATGCTCAGAGTAAGCAGGGTTCCCTCTTCAGGTATGAGCAGAATCAGTCTCGTATTTCCTGCCAAGGCTGGTACAAGGCTCCACTTCTTTTACTGCACAGCTTAAAAAAAACTCCCATAGAAAAATAAACAGTGCTACCTTTTACTACACAGTAGAAGAAAGGGCACATTTTTTAGAAGAAAACACCTCTAATGCAACCATTGGCACAATATACAGTTTTTAAGAAGGAAACACCTCTAATGGAACAATTGGCACAATATATAGGTGCTTAGGCTCTGTAACAAAGAAGCAGCTGTGGTACCAATGTTTTTACAGTTCTTTCTAAGAAGTGCAATGATAACTATGCATGAGGTCTGTCTTGCTGCCCTTCCCAAAACGATCTCGAGTTTCTTCCATGTGACACTGCAGAGAGTAGTAGCTCTCCACTTTTTGAGAAACGTTCAGAACGTCACAGAATGAAAGTGAGGATTGAAATAAAACAATGAATTTGCTCTGGTTCAAACCCTGGTTAATCCGCTTCAAAAACCAGCATTTTCAGCATCCACCACTAAAGATTGCCAGGACTCATCACATTCCCTGACACGTGATTTGGACATTGCAACATGTGGCATTTTTGTCTATAGGGTTCCCTTAGTAAGGGGCCGAGCACGTTCCAGGAAATGTTTGACACTGTCTATAGCTTGTATGTGGATGCAATCCATAGGAGTTTTTCTCTTTTGCAGTTTGTTGTTCATATACTGCTGGATTCCCTCTTGCTTGGGCTCAATGACAAACCCTTTCTCACACCACTGGCACCAAGAGAAGTGTGTCTCCAGGAAGAGCCATAGCCCCATCTCAGACTGCACAGTGTGCTCTTTTTGTCCCTTTCAGCTGGCTTGACACAACAGTCACATAAATGAGATGTAGCGACTATCCCCTGGCAGCAACTCGAAATCCCAGTAATAGCTGTTATCATTCTAGAGCACAAATTACACAGCAGCCATAGATTCATTCTTAGCTTCAGGATCCTCACCTCCTCTTATCAAGATGACAACACACCACAAAGAAATTTTTCGAATTTCACTGCAATCCCTACATTTTTCATTCCAAGACAATGCTTCGCTACCCTGCCCTCCTCTTATGTCCTCCTTATGTCCAATATCCTATAGCGTCCAAGTTCCATCTGTAATGTTCCTAACATTAAGTCTCTTGAGGATACAAAGCAAGGTTATATTCAGGTCATAAAGCAGAATATTAAGCACTAATTGTATTGGCCAAATCCCCGGAGAGCCACAGAAGCCACACCTCCACCTAAAAGTCACAGATTTCAAGACTTCCAGTGCTGTAACCCGTGAGGGAAATGTGAGGACATCACCGCAGGAGGCTTATGGCTGGGCCAAAGGTACCAGGCAGCTTTCACGGATAAGCCCTTTCACATACAGACAGTTAGCGACACTATCGATTCTAAAATCGGAAACAATGAAGCAGACACAGTCGTAGGTGTAAAACAAGTGCAGGGCATCAATCACATTCCCTTTGATAACAAATGTCCCAAACTTTCAAGTACAGGCAAGCACGTAACCCGAGGCACCCATGCCGGCGCCCGCAGCGTGCCGCGGTGGATGACACGTCCCCGGGGACAGCCTGGCCGCGGCACGCCGCTCCCACGGGTACGCTCCTGCCTCACGCCGTTCCCCGGGCGCTGCGGTTCGTGCAGGGAAGGGCGGCCAGCGCCCGCCCTGCCAGCGGACCCGCGCCGGGCGCCCGCTCCTGACATTTTATGGGGAATCCAGGCGTTTCTCGCCGCAACGGGCGCTCCATCCAACGGCGGCGGCACGGAGCCGCTCCGCGCCGGCTGCGGGCCATCGCTGACAGCCGGTGCCGGTGCCGGTGCCGCAGCGAGCGCTGCGGGGACAGCGCCCGCGCCCGCAGCGCCGCGCCCCGCCGCAGTTACCTGCACACAGGTGCGGGCAGCCCGCCCCCCTTACCGGGCTCGTGCTCGCCGGGCCGGTCCGAGATCTCGATGACCAGGAGCTCCCGGCCCTCNCGCGGTCGCACGGTGCGGGCGAAAGCCGCTAAAGCTGTTGTCATCAACCAGATGCGAAAGAACCGCTGCGAGAATCCGTGTGCGCGTTTTCCGCACCGCCTCATCACTTTATGGGGTCCCAGCGGGTCACTGCCACAAGCGTAAAGTAACAGAGTGCTCCATGAATGATTCAGTGCTATTGCAGGGCAACACAGATGCATTTGACTGACAGGGAAAACTATAAACCGTCATCTGTAAGGTCGCTTTGCTCCTCATTTTTAAGGCATCTTTGCTGCATCACAGGAAGGAAAGGATAAAGCAAGACTTAGTTTCTGATACCGAGAGTACTTAGCATGCCTCAGTCTTTTCAGAGAGAATGCTCGTGTGAAGAACCATTCACCATACACTAACAAATAATTTCTTCTTCTTGTAGCAAATCCTACAGGACTTCTGAAGCCGTGTTTTTTTCAACTTGTCTTCATAGACATAGCTGTTTAGATTATGTTGAAACAGCCTGTGAAGGACGAGTGCTAAAAACAAAAGGCTAAATGCTAAAGAGTAACTTCCATATCAGGTTGTTGATTTGGGCTTTGCGGGGTTTTCTGCTGGCTTGATTTTTTAAATTTTTTTTTTCTTGTAAAGGACACAAAGAGTTGGTGGAAAATTTTGAGAGGTTCAAATTTTTGAAAAATACACATCCAATTCATCCTTCTACAAAAAAAAAAGAAAAATCTTGTCCTCAATAACTTAATGCATGTTTATTCTGGTCTTCTAATTTAAAAGGGTGAGCCTGTATAATGCCCCTTCTATCGCCAATTAATACTGAATCAATTTTCAGGAAGATTTTTTAATAATCCTTGGTGATATTCTGGATATTTTCCTAAATCGTGGGTGTCTACTTCAAATAAGATGATAATGGACACAGTCTTTTCTAGGAGAAGGTTTTCACTGACCTTTGGTGATCCACCAGCTCAGAAAGTGATCCAGCATCTGAAACAGATCTGAAAGTACAACTACTATGCATAAATATTTATATAACTGTCTCTATTCACCTATAGTCATTACCTTCCAGGGCCTTGAATGTCAGTGCTGAATTATTTGATGTGTTTCTTCATAGCAAGAACCAAAGTTCAGCCCTTCCAGTTCTCACCATCTTTCAAAGCTAACAAGGTTCAGAAGCTGCCCTCCCCAGTTTCATCCTAGGCTTACAAGCAGGCAACAATATGCAAAGGCACCTTCAGAGCACTTTTTGGAGCCTTTAAGTCTTTGTTCTTACTACTAGAAAACTTTGAGAGGTGCCTGTCATAGGATGTCCCATTAGCTCTGAGGTTATCACAATGCAAATTTGCTCTAAGTGTTTTGCAAGGCTTGGACGTAGAGAGACTCCTAGATATGGTGTTTTCTCTGACCAAGATCACTGTTTGAATGTGGGACCACAAAAGGGGTCTCTCTCTAACTTCTCTCCTTCCTAACGACATTGATTGGACTACATAAAAAAATTGTTTATGACATCACACTGCTTTAGAATTATGTGCAACATGTGCAGCCCTCTCAGTGCTCCAAATGGAACTGTAAATAACAGTAGCTGAACTAGCGTTCAAAAGATTCACATTCTTTGGCTGTATTGGCTACATTCATCATGGGCTAAATATTCCTTGTTTTCTTCATCACTTTCCCTTGTGCTCAGTATGCAAAATAAACAAATCTACTGATGCTGATTACATTATCATTTCCTGGGAGAACTTTCTGATCCAAAAAGCCTCCCTTTTGTTCTTTGTAGCAACTGTCATTGGCTTCCCTTCTAATTTATTTGACCAAAATACATCACTAAAAGATACAAATAGGCTCAGAAATCGTCTATTTATTTTCATCTCCTCAAGCAGTGAATTATTATTCCACTACATAAAAGTAGTCTCACAACTAGATGTGAATGGATTTTCTTTTGTTTCCATACTTATTTACCCCCACCCTTTAAAAAATTAAGAGAATGTGTATTTGTAAAAACACATGTATATCTTGTGTAAAGCAGGGTTTATATACTACCAAATATTTAATTTTGAGTTCACACATACTAATTTATTTTTAACAAGGGATTAAAAAACAATGTTTAAATTCTCAAACAGCTTAGGAGCATACACAGAACTGAGTAGGAGGAATAAATTGAATTCTTTCTTTGTATCTAATCCTTGCTCCTATTTTCCATAGTTCAGGGATGACTATCTTCAAAGGCCAAATCTCTTTGTAACTTGGAAAAGGTTTTGGCACTTGCCTTAGGATCAGAGGAATACTCCAACCCCAAGGGCATTCCCAGCCTATAAGCACAACAAGGCACCTGGGTATGCAAGCTTGTAAGCTGATAATATTAATGAGAGCAGTGAGTAGAGCACAAGTGCTCCAGGAAACCTGCTGATCAGCAGGTTTTAAATCTGCTTCACCTGTCTCTTATATCTGAATATGACAGCAAATAGTAAGTTATATTTCGCCAACAGACACAGCCTAAATAACCTGGTAATTACAAAAAAATTTCATCAACATATCCGAAAGTACTTATTTAAAGACAAATCTACATATACACCATATACACAAAAAATACATATAATACTCATAGATTTTTACAGATTACTTCATTCCTTCAGCCAAACAGAATTTGCTGATTCAAATTTTCCAATACTTTTGACTTGCCTGAATCTTTTTCAGCAAATCATCATTCACCAGCAAGCATATAAATATATCTTCCAAAATAAACTCACACTCACAGAATTTTGCTTACAAGACTTAAGTCTTTTTTTATTTGTGTGGCAAGACAAACAGCCTAAGGCAACTATTTTCTTTTATTGCTCAGAAAGATAACCCTAAATCTATGTCCATTACAAACAGCTGGAGTACATTAAGAACATCAGAAATCCTAAAAAACACTCTAAGATTGAGAGCAGGTCTTTACATTATTAATAACAAACTACTACTAATCCTTACACCATGGAAACACTCACTAAACTTCTCTGGTTTATATTCAGAAAGAAGTTTTAATACTAGGAATAAAATAACTGCAATCAGTTTAAAAGAGAGAACAGTTGATCTCAGTGTTGACAAATCACCAGGGGAGTAGGTAGAGATAACTGTAGCCATAAGAAGATCTTACAAAACTTATCAGAAGGCTGATTATATGCCCATATACTACACCTGACAGCTGTGGTCACTTGAAGCTATGTCTTCAAGACAGAAGCATCTATTACCAACCTTCGAAATGTCTTGCACAACTCAGTGGCTCCATTTCTTGGATAGACTTGCAAAACAGAGTTGAGATACAGGAAGTTGGGGCTTTTCCAGAACCTTGAGAAGGTGATTAATCCAGTACCTTGAGAAGGTGATTAATGTAAGGCAGGGCAAAAGAAAGACCAACAACAACAAAAAATTTAGAAATACAAATACAGACAAGTCACTTATGCAGGAGGTTAAAGAAAGGGAGAGGGAAATAAACCCACCCACCTTCCAAATTGTGTACTGCAAGACCAAATCTTTTATTGCCTCCAGCTGTTAGATGACTCACACATGTTACTGAAACCCAACCCTAACTGGTATTTAGAACTGTTCTCTTGTTGGGTGGCCACCATCCTACACATGTAACAATTCTGCATTGAGCCTCTATAGGCTGCAACTTAAATTTCATACAAAATGCATTTGACATTTCCACCTACACAAACGGCAGTGGCTTACTGCTGCCCCTTGTTTCGGTTTGCAGGAGTAGTAACTGCTCCTGGGGTGATACTAGGTCCTGGACGCTGGACTGGAATGCTCCTTCTGAGAGATGCTATAGCCTGGCTATGGTGCCAAGTACTCACACAGAGAAACTGTCATGCAGGATCATTGTGAGGGTTTGAAAATCTGGCTGATAGGGTTTTTAAAAAGTGGTGAGTCATGATCTTAGAGGCGCATTCTTCTGGTCTTCCATAGGGACCAGTATTTCAAGACCAAGGGTTAATTTATCCGGTGATTACATAAACGTGAATCATAACTGATTAAAATGTGTGGATGACAAAGAATGGTGAATAATAAGGATATAGCAGCTCTGGAATGTGATTTACTTGGTAGGTCAAGCATATTTAAATATTTCAGAGCAGCAAATTGTGAATTACACTTAAGAGCAAGAAATGTAAAACACACTCAAGACAGTCTGGCAAGCAGCATTGCCAGAAGCATCGAGAGGTCACTAAAGATGGTAACGACTGTATTTTCCAGTGGAATGCCTAGACAGAAGGAGAATGGTTTAGTGGGAGAATGTGATTATATCACAAGGTGGTCTTAAAGAAAACGACCTGGACACACAGTTCTGGTATCTACAGCTGAAACAAGGCTGTGAAAATTCAGAGACAAGCCACAGGAGTGATTTGAGCAACAGAGGGAATGCCGTACTCTGGAGGACGATGCAATCTGGTGAGCTGGTGAAAAATGAATTGAAAAGTGGTTTGACTGCTGTGTTTTATTACCTTCACAGACAGAAAACTATAGCAAGAACAACACAAAGTTGCCTTCTCCCTGGACCTACCAGTTAGAGGTTTCAGTGAATGAGATTTGCCAGAGGGCTGCAGCTGCCAGAGCAAGAGGCACCCGTAATCCAACGGAGATTTGGAGGCAATGAACCAGACATTGTGGTTAGCAATAACTATCAGTAGCCATAATGAAAGTTTCAATAATGTAATTTTTCAACAAAAATGAACATTGAAAATCTAGAAACATATCACAGTTTTTTTAAAAAATATCATAAAACATGCAGCATAACTGAGGAAAATAAATTCAGTAATATAATCTTACAATCGTGATATCAACCAATATTAATATTTTCTGGCAAGCTGTGCTGTAGTGTAAAATAAGCCACCTTCTTTAGTATTTCACATCAACTGCCAAAAGCAGTTGATTATATTGCAATCCTTATCTTTGTAGTTTATAATACTTTTCAAGTTTCCATGGGTTTTTCTGACATTAACTCCAAGAAATTAATTCATGGCTTTCATAGGACTTAATTATTGTCATATCCTAAAGGATAGTACAAACTGTCATTTCCCACAGATGAGTTTTAATTAAACTAAACTGGACTTTCAGGAAAAATATGTAGCAGAAAATATTCCTCCCCCACTTATTCCTCTGTCCTACCACGTTTAAGAGTTAAATCTGTCTCCTTGTTGAAGAAGATAAAGGACAACTGATTGTGTAAAGTTTTGTTGTACGTTGTGAAGACCCAGAACTGTTAACATATATCTTTATTTTTTTTTTACTGTTGCACAAAAAACACTTTGTTTTCAGATCTGCACATACTCTATAATCTCTCTCACAAAATATGAGGGAAAAAAATCAGCAAAGTCTTATTTTAAAAAGGCCTAAAATCTAAAAATGTAATTGCCTAACACAATTCTTGATTTGTATAAAAGACACAAAGTAATGAGGTAGGTAATTTACTCGCTAGCATCATATCCAGCGATAAATACAGGGTTCTACACTTGAAAAAGTGGTGGAGTGGTGGTAAAATGCAGCTCCATCTGAGTCCTGAAGAAAACAAGCCTGTGGTTTTCAAATGCAAGTTCCTGTGTTGAAAGGTCCAGCAGTCACATTTTTTTCCAGCAAAAAATAAATTTTTAAAGCACAGCTTGTGTAATTCTCTAGGGATTTGTTAAAGAAATAGGATCAAAAGCAATTATGTGATCACATTGTACACTAAGGATATATATAAAATAACCCAAAAAATTAAAATAGCAATGGGTGTTAGAAAAACATGGATTCAATTTAAAAAGGTCCAAAAAACCCCCATGCACACTTCCCCAAACGATAGCGTGTTAACATTGCGTTCTTTATTTTTAAACCTCTTGAAGAATGGAATATACATTAGAACTTTGTAAGTCAATCCCATCGTCTTTTTAGCACTTTGCTTCATCTTTCCAATAGCTGAGGAGACACCAAGCTTTTACAAATACCTTTACTGGAATATTTAAGCAAGAGGCTCCCAGTTGTGCATAATGTTGCGGCAGCCTGAGTGGAGGAATAAGCCAGCAGGCTGAGAACCAGTGAATAGAATGATGTTCATGGGGAAAAGCTGAAGCTCTGAAAGCTCTTTGTGTTTTTAGGATAATGCTTCAGTCAAATAAAGCAAAGTATAGCTGCAGCTGGAGGATGGGAGTGGGAGTTGACAAAGCAGAGGATAATGGCCACCTCTGAAATCAGATTAAAGAGGTTGCTTCCAGCATGGAGAGTTCAGGCTGGCAGTGCATATGGATTCAGCAAGGCTTAAGTACCAGTCCCTGCTAAAAATCGAACAATACAGAGATTTCAGCTTCTGTTCACCTGTCATAGTCAAATATTTATTTTTTTTATTTATTTTTGGAGTGAAGGGTAAAAACACTGAATTTCATCAGGGGTACAGATAGAGAAGTAAATGCTTCTACAGAACACATACAGAAGAGGAATCTGAACTACTTCCACCACTCAAGTAATATTTGAGTCATTCTGCATGTCATTAACACCTTGGTTTTTGTTTTGATCTCATCTGCACTTTCGCGGGATTGTCTGTTTTGAGTATTATACCAGATTGCATGTGAAGCAGCACTAAAATTCAGGTGTGGTCTTGAGTAAGCAAAACACTGTACAGTTCTCTAAGGGACTTAGCGAGTAGATGAAGTGATAGTTGAAGTCTGAAGAGCAGCTGACAGTACAAAGTGGAAGATCTTTTAAAAGGTTTAAGGCCTTCTCAAATACTTCACTGTTATTTCCTGTGCAACAGATGAATACTTAAAGCAAATTAAAAAATATAGACTACAGCTTCTGCGACTAGTGCAACTCAAGTAGTGAATTCTGAGATTCTAGCTTGTGATCAAGCTGCAGCCTGAGAATGCACTCAGCCTAGAAGATGGATACATAACTGCTCAATGTAGCAACAAGTCCTTCAAAACAAATGCCAGCAGAATTTACATGTTCTCCATTTCCATTTCTTACTGCTGCCTCTGTAAGTGGTTTAACAGATGGCACTGCTGCAAAGCATCCTAACAGATAATGCTTCTTCATTAAAGAGATGAAGAGTAAGACACTATACCCTACATGGTTTTTATCACAGCCTTGTATTTAAAAGCATATGAAAAATATAATACACGCATCAAACCAAACCACGTTTATTTCATCAGTCACAAGTGCAAATATAGCAACAAGTCAGATCAGCAAATTACAACACAGAGAGAAGAATGTCATGTAAATGCTAAGTACACTGACAGACCAACTTCAAAAGAGCAGCAAAAAACAGTGTCTTCAAGTAAAGACTTCTATTCTTTTTACCTGTAATCTAAAATAACATAATAAATCTAGATCAGGAATGTCTCTGATAACTCATGTTTAGCCATTCTGGTATTCTGTTATTAGCAGTTCACATTATCCAGTGTGCAAAAGGCCTGTCCAAGCTTCCTAGTAACAGACATTTTGGTTTTAAGCAACTTTTACTCAATATTTAAATAATACAGTGCTGATGCTAGTTAATAACTTCTGCTATTTGATATTATAAATTTAGGAATATATATTTTAAAAAACTAAGACCAACTTAAGTGTACATACATAATTCTACTTGGATCCAAAAATGGGCAACATTATAGATAAAACTGATTTTTTCTTGTCAAAAAAAAAAGTCATCTCCACGTTTTTTCATCATCTTTAAATCTGTAGTTAAAATATATGCAGTACTTATGTACAAAATAGAAAACATTCCCATTAGAAAGATACTGCCGCTCAATTAGCTGTTTTTCCCTACCTCTTAGTAGCCAGGGAACAAGATTTATGCTAAACACCCAATCACTATTTTGCTTTGCAGAAAAGCAAAAGTTGACATTTACACTGGAAATTTAGTTAGCCTTCTTCTTTGTTATGCACTGTTTCTTCTTCTCTTTTTCTTGATAGGCAATGAATTGAGAGTCTGTACCAAAGATTCTGTCCCACCACGTGAAAGTGGAAGCATAGTTGCCAATAAAGTTCATGTGATGGAAATCATGAAAACGGGCCCCAGCATAGAAAGGCACCAGATGCAGAGGGTTCAGTGGGACATCGTAGCCACTACAGGGGAGAAAAAAAAGAAAAGCAACTAGGGTAAGGATTTTTCTGAAACATAAACTACAAAATATTGACACTAACTTGTCATTTTTATAAAAGAAAAGTATTTTATAGTATTCTAAGGTCCTGAGGTAATAACTATGATTTTGGCTTAATAATAAAACAAGTTCCCTCCACTCCAAGCCAAACCATTCTGTAAATTATCCCACAATGGCTTTGGCACTTGCTTTTCAGCTCAGTTTACTAGGCAATACAAAAAAATGTAAGCAGGTAACTTAAATCACAATGGCTGCCTTCCTGCCGGCTTAGCAGTTTTAACTAAGAGTGACTTTAAGAAGGAGGAACAAGAATAAGTAACATTATCTTTAAGTGCAAGCTATGGACATCAGCAGAGCAGCTCATCAGAGAGCATCTCAAATCAGCAGTTATTGTATGCCTAATTCTTATTTTCAGCTTACTGTAAGTTCTTCGAATATTTAAAATTCAAATATATGATTAAAGTAAGATTAAAAGCAGAACAGTGTGCTCTAGAGGGATTCCAACTATTTTGCTTAGTAGTGCTGGAAAGCCTCTTACCACCACCTAGTGGGGAGAGTGCACGGCAATACATTACAAACCCTGCATGTGGAGAACAAACTAAAATGATAATTATAATAGGGAAATTCGTATTTTGCATCAATGAGTTTATAGTATGTCAAAACATATACTTTGGGAAGTCTACAAGCAAAATATTAATAAACCTGGAATGCTTTTTACAGTGGGTTTACTGGTAGCTTATGTTCCACTAAAACACCTGACACTCAACTTGCAATAAGACACTATCTGCTTCATAATATATTTACAAATAAAGGTCCAGTGTTAATACTATAATTTCAAAAATGAACTCTTAATGTCCCCTGCCTCTTGAACACAGGAAAGAAAAGCTCATCCATTTGTAGATGAACTAAACTAAGCCTGCTCAGATTTGCCCTAGAAGTTTGGAGCCAAATTTGAAGTCAGTCAGTTCTACTACAGAGACAAGAAGTCTTGTTCTTTTTATTCACAATAAATAAACAAATAAACCAAAGAAATCTATGCATTTGTTTTAAAGAGAGTTGGTGGTCACAGAGCATAATGCTTCTCTCGAGCAAGAACATGGTCTGACAAAATAATTAACAGAAAGAACTCTTGGCTGGAATATCACTTTTTGTAATTGATTTTTGGTGATCCAATATGCATAAGATCACTTCCACACCAAGTATCAATAGCCAGACATCCTAATGAGGTGCCTAGCTTCTCTAAACCTCTTTGAGATGCTCTAGCTGACAGTCTACACTCTTTTAATCAGCAAGACCTGCTGTTAACACTACCTCAAAACAGAAAAGAGTGCTAACTCTCCAGGTTGTGTCATTCTTTGTAAGACACATAAAAGCATTTTAGTGCAAAATAAACAGTACATCTCAGAGACAGGTGAGTTTGAGACAGACGTAGGGACAAGAGAAAAAACAATTATTAAGAAGCAATGAGCATCTCACCTGTGTACATCAATGGTTTCCATCAAGCGACAAATCACCCACGCCCACAGGAGAACCACATGGTTACAGAAAACAACAATTCCAATAAAAAAGCCAGTTCCAAGGATGAGTGTTTCCAGAGGATGTGCATATTCTGCTTGCATTCCAAATGGAGACTAGAAAGAGGGAGCAGACAGGGAACAGTCACCATTTTCAGTTTTATGTACTCCCAAACCAGAACCACCATTTTGCAATACTCTCCCTTTCCCATTACCCAACAAGACTACAACAGGACAAACGGAACAACGCTGGGGGCAAAGGGAATGGTATGACTGAGCAAGGGCCACAACACAGAAATTAACCTCCTCTTTGGAAAACCAGTGTTCCAAGGTCAGAAGGATTATCACTCTATTAGTGATTCCAAACACTTCACTACTAGTTGAAAAGCTGAAAACTTTTATTTAGGCTTACCATCACCCCAGGTCAAAGTGTTATTTCAGGAATATTTAAACTGTTTGGCAAGCTCCTATCAGCTTTGCTCTACATCCAGTCTTGGAAGCAGAAGAAAGAAGGAAGCCAAAATACTCTCAGAAGCAGGACTCACTCAGAAATTTATTATCAAAATAAAAATTAAAAATTCTTCATCTTTGACCATTTTTAAAAATAAATTTGTACCACTCAAATGTTATTTTGAGATTGATATAAGACATGTATTTATACACACACACACACTGTCATTCCTAAATTTGGTTTAGCAACAAAGGACATTCCAGAGAGTTTTCAATCATACAACACCATACACAGAGAACAGTTTAAAAAATTTTAACCTAATGCTGAAGGTTATAAATGAGATCATCAGAAAAAAATGAAGTCCACTTTATTTTAAAGGATACTTTAAAATCATCTCTTTTTACTATCAGGAAAAGGTTTTAATGAAACAGCCATTAGGCTACAGATCACTTCTGTGAGAACTATTAACCACTCTCAAGAACAATGGCCAAAAGCTGCTCCAGCTAGAGACCTGAGGGGCTGCCAAGAGCAAGAGGAAGAGAGCAGCTGCTGCTGCAGATGTCTGCATATATGCATGCAGCAATCCATACCAAGCTCCTCTATGGCTGACAGCATGCACAAAGTATCCCTGACCCAGCAGCTTGCAGTTTCCTTTTGGCACAGTCTTGGTTATACACAACAGCACAGAAATGCATAGCACTGGCTCCTGGGCTCCACAGGCAGAGCCAGCTAAACACACCAATATCATCTACAAGGTGCAAGCACTGCTGGATCCTACCTGGCTGCAGTCAAGTGTGGTTCATTGCCTGGTGCTCAATGCCAGCTCCAACACCACTGAATGCAGAACCACCCAAAATGTGTGCTGCCCTGTACTCTCAATGCAGTATTGCACAATGGACTACACTGATTCCAGAGGCCCTCATCCAGAGCTGTAATCCCTTCCTTGAATCAAGTACATGATGCACACGCCCAGGTTGTGCAAGAGCTGCCTGTCTGATCATGTTTTGGGGATTCATATGCTCGGGGTAACAGCCCAGGTGGTGGGGAACTGATGAACAACCAAACTGAGACACATACTGTTTCCTTCCCCTAGCAATGAGACCTATAGGTACATTTTTAGAAGTCTGCTTTACGTTGGTCATAGATACAATCAAACTATAGTAAGAGTGTGATCCTTCATTCACATGAAATGAAATGAAAGGGGGTGTTTTCAGAAACAAAATGGATGACTGTTTTTGATAAAGAGCTCAGAAAAAGACATCCATCCCACTTTCGGAAGGATGCAAAATCCTTAGGTCTTTCAAATAAGATGTTTAAATAAGTTCTGTGACACACGTACTAAAAACTACTACTAAGAAAAAATCGAGTAATACGTACAACAAACTCATGGTGAACCTTATGGATATACTTGTATATTCTCTTGTGATGCAGCAATCTATGCAGGAAATAGTGCCAGGCATCCTCAATCACCGCACATCCAAAACACTGGGCAACCAGAACATACCTTTAAAAAGCAGAAGATCTATTAGTTATAGAAAATACTAGCAGCCGCATAATCCTGAAAGAGAGAATAGTTTATATCCTAATAATGGTCAGCAGTGTTTACACCTATTACTGAATAGCAGTACATTTTTAACATGCTAAAAATATTAATTACCAGGTAAAAACATTATTGTGCTTATCAGCTCATCTGTTGATATGCTTAAGTGATATAGCACACATTAATATATATAGCACACATTAACTCACTTCAGTTAGCGTTAGGTTAACTCACAGATTTAGTGTAACAAGCTGTCATTTCAGTATTACAAATGCAGTCTACAGAGAACAACCCAGACTGTGTGAGACCTTCATATAAAAACAGAGAGCTGCATCAGCTATCTACACCAGAGAGCAAACAGTTCTCCAAGAAAGATGACCTTCTGCGATAAAAAACTACTGTTGGTGTTGGGGGAGAAGGGGGCAATTACAGCTAATCTAGCTTTGTTTAAAAGTCTATCAGCCCAGTGCAAGAAAAGAAGACTGTGAGACAGGTGGCACATTCTCTCCTCCAAGGAACACACTATTGCTATGATATAAAACAAGGTCGAGGGTAGAGACACTTAGGAGGAATAAAAAAATGTGGGTAAATAAAACCCCCAGAAAGTCCAACATTTAAACCACCCCACCAGGAATCTTGCTTTGCTTCCATAAACTCCCTCCTAATCCCCCTTCTCTCCTGAGGATTAGAACACCTTGGGGCCATTTAAAAAAATTAAGAAAATTTTAATGAGCTCTTATAGCAGTTAAGCATCAACTGAAGGATGACTTAAAAACACAGTTTACATTGCCAAAATATTACTTCCTATTAGAGCTGACAACACTAATTGTTAAATATTCTGCCTCCAACTGTATGTAACTCAGCATCACCATATCAGAAAAATCTACGCACCATCTCGGCATCTCTTCCCACCCATATGGGATGTTAAAATACTCTGTGAAGTAATAGGTACCACAAATCAGGGGAAGCTGAATGAAGAAGTGATTGAAGAGGAGGGTTTTGAAACACTTCCACTGTTTTTCCCATGTTTCTGGTTTATCCTAAAACGAAGCAAAAAGAATCGATTGTATTACGTGTTTCCATTGCACGCAGGTGAAGTGCTGCAAAAATTCATTTGGAGTCAGTTTAGTTTCACCTTGGAAGACAGATAACATGCCTTCCAATAACACAGATTAACTCAGGCAACATAAATAACATGGGATTGGATTCAGTTTTATCAAAACCTCATTCTTCTAGGCTAGTGTTTTAAGATGTCTTGTCAGTCACCTCCAAACTACTTTTGCTTTTTCAGTGTTTACAGTTAGCAGGAACATTTTGTACTCAACAGTTTAACACAATCCAAGTTTGCTTTTCTTCTTCACACCACAGAATGCATTTCCATTGCTAAAATAATACAAAGGGAGGCTGAAGATACAAGCTTGTGAAGAAATAATTGTCTTGAAAACATCCAGTTTTTGCAGGGATACATTCCACCAACTACTGCAATAACTTCAGAAGCTGGTGTCCTTAATTTCTAATTTAAATTATAATGAACTAGGGAAAAACAATAATCTTTAGATACTGGATGTGCCTTCGCCTCCAGTTAGGAGTGTGCAACCCACCCCAGGCTTTCTTCACTGTTAAAATATTTCAAAATCCTTTCAGTAGGATGTGCATAGAGGTACTTCGAAGAAGACTATTGCTATTAAATAAGCACACCATATAATTATTTTATAGTATGAAGACACACCTCTACCACCAGATGCCAGAATTCTATTCACCTTCCCCCACAGGTGGGAGGAATACAAAAACTATGTATATGAAACTTTACTAACAGTAAGACTGACGTACCCTTTCCTCTCTATAGCACTATGGTGAGAAGTATAACCCTTCCTGAGGAAAAAAAAATCCTTTTCTTCCCCTCCTTCTTTTTCTCTCCCCCTACACAGAGTAATTTTATTTTGTTGTTTCCAGGATGCTCAAGCGACCATATATTGAGAACCAGGGCACTGAAGTTATATGCTCTACCTGATGTGTTCAAAGACAAGTCAGTGTGTAGTTCACAACCTTTCTCTTACCTGTTGAATTTTATACTTTTGCATGTATGGTATAAACTGAAAGATAAATCCTGGTACACAGAGCAAAAAGTATGAAACTTCATGAACTATAAGTGATCCCCAAGTTGCAATCTGGAACTTCGTGTAGTTATCCAGCATGTAATTCCAGGCATTTTTAAATGGTTGCTGCAGGGGATTGTCGGGTAAGAAAGAGTCTATATATTCCACTGCCAGATAAGCAGAGTTCAAGATATTAACGCTGTCGTTCATGGCCATGGTTCAATCATAAAACATCACAATTACAGTTCTTCTGTAGTTGTCTGTAAGTAACCTGCAAATTTTGAGAAAAATTCAATAAACAAAAGTTAATCCTCAGAGAAAAAAACAATACATGATTTAGCTATTTTTAAAGTACCTAGTTTTAAAGCAAAAACTGGGAAAGGACAGGAATGACAGATTCTCTTCATACAAAATAGCATAAAAGAACAAAGCTTTAGATTGGTTTGAGAGGCAAACCAATTTGAGAGGTAATCAGCTCCTAGGTTTTGAGATTATGTCAAGGGAGCAAAAGGATAAAGAAGTATTAATTATTAGCCAAATTTATTTCAAAGTTTTTGCAGGGTAATTATATCTGTACTAAAAGAGCAAGGGGAAGGTTCAAACAAGATTTAACAAATTATTTAACTGTGATCTCTTGATTACCCAGTCCCACTTTTCTCATGGCCGTGAACCAAAATGCCTGCCAATTACATCAATACTGCAGCTGGCTTGAGGCAATCCACCTTTCCCTGAGTAATGGACTTTTCCTCACAGCTCCCAAAACCACAGAAGCTGCATTCCTGCAGGTGCCCTGAACTCCTGCCATTGCCACAGACTAGGCTCCTCGTTGGTTTGGCTTGGAAGGGACCTTTAAAGGTCATTTACAGTCCAACCCTCTTGGGATGTGCAGGGACATTTTTCACTATATTAGGTATCTCAAAGCACCATTCCATCTGGTCTTCAAACACTTCCAGGGATAGGGCATCCACAACTTTTCTTGGCAACCTGCTCCAGTGCCTCAGCACTCCCACTGTAAAAAATGTCATTCTTATGCCAAATCTAAACCTACCCATTTTTAGTTAAAAAATTTTGCCCTATGCTTTGTCACTACAAGCCTTGGCAAAAAGCCCCTTTATGTACCACAGTATGGTGTCCCTTGAACCTTCTCTTCTCCAGGCTGCACAATCCCAACTCTTCCAGCCTCTCCCCACTGGTGATGTGTCCCCTGACCATTTCCAGGGCCCTCCTCTGGCATCCCTCTAACAGATCCATCTTCAACTCTCTAACAGGTTTGCAGCTCACACACCAGAGGACACTGGCCCATCCCCGGTTGGTACACTTAGATTAGACCCAACACAATTCACAGAATCGCAGAAGCAGTTAGGTTGGAAAAGAGCTCTGAGATCATCAGGTCAAACCTATGACTCAACACCATCCTGTCACCTAGACCACGGCACCGAGTGCCACATCCTGTCTTTCCTTAAGCACCTCCGGGGAGGGTGACTCCACCACCACCCTGGGCAGCCCGCTGCAGTGTGTAATTACCTAAGCAGCATGCCAAGCCAGTATCCAACATTAGTTATCGTTTTTCTTTCTTAGCAACAGCATCACGATGCAGCCACTTCTTATTAACAGCAAAAACATCGCAGCATACGTCAAGGCAGCTCAGAGCCCGAGCTCCCGGGCCGCCGGACGCTCAAGGCAACTCAACCACCGCCGCCGCCCCCGAACACACCGCCGGGGAGCCGAGGAGCCAGCGGCCCGGCTGCACCGGGATCAGGCTCCTCCGTCCCGCCCGGCCCTGCGAGGCAGCGGACACACGCCGGTACACGCCGCCGTCGCGCGGAGAACGCCGAGGAGAGACGGGCTCCCTCGGGGAGCCGGGAGCCCGCACCCCGGCACCCGCAGCGGCACCCGCAGCCCCGCACCGCGCCCGCCCTC
>VYXC01012077.1:193171-219146 GCA_013397175.1 Platysteira castanea | reverse complement strand
CCCAACTTAGTTCACTGATGTCAAGGTTATTTAGTGTGAGACTTGTATTGAGAAACACAAGTTTTAAGCGACCTGTTGGCGTTAGGAAACAATGTACAAACTTTTATTTGAAGAAAATGTCTCAAATATGACAGTAACTTTGGTCATGTTAAAAGGAGGCCATCCAAGAACAAATAAAAATGTGCTGCTTTATAAGCATGGCCACATACAGTATATTCAGGTATTGGCTAATAGAAGCTGAGGTTACACGCATAAATAGGCCTTTGTACCATGCAAGTTCAATGCAATTGCATACATTCACTATAAATTTTCAGTTATTTTCATGCCAAATCACCTTTTGGATAAAAAGGTAAAAAAGAAGTAACATCTAAATGTGACCAAAATTGAACAGGAAAAAGAAAACCCCCGTAAGTACAGACAACATTTTTATTAAAAAGATATTGAAATTACACCTGCTCAAGAAGTGTTATACCGTCTCTGATCTCCTTCAGCGGGAATTAGTGTTAAGCATTGTTACATATCAAAAAATACATCTCTGTTTTACAACATAGTACTGACATATTCAAAGTACTGTGCCAAATTATAAATAGTAAAATCAGGTTTTGAAGAGTTTCAATAGAGAGCAACTTATGCTCACACAAACATATGCACGTAGTATAGTTATGTAACAAAAGTTTTATAAAAGGAAACAAATTTACCCCATGCCAGCTTGCATTTCTGAGGTGGGATTCAATACCTACTATGAAGACTGACAGTTCATTTCCTTAAATATACTTATTAGTCTCTGGAAAAAATAAGACAAAAATTTACTTTCACCAGAATACACACCATTCTTCACTCACAATCCGTTTCTCAGTCATGACTGACAGAAGTCGTCCTTAGGAAAGTGGTGGGTTTTCTTTTGAAGACCTTGCAATAAAAAAAAATGGTCCACCAGACTTCCAAAGTTCAATCAGCTTCTGCTCAACTACAGAATAATCCTACGCATTGCTTCTGCCTAGAGTAATCTTCATCATCTGTCATCTGTAATTGTAGACAGTCACATCTTCCACTGTGACTCAAGGTGCAGCTACAAGTAGAGAAGTGCTTAGATACTCAGTCACTTCAAATACACTTGTTGAAGACTGCTTCTAGTGCATAATCAAGTTGAAAATCCCTTTACTGATCATAATGGTTTGTCAATAACTGTAACACCTAGAGGGAGAGGAAAAAAAGGCATAAATATATAGGCAGGATTTTTTTTTATCAAGGAAAAAAAAATTAATATGATACATTGCAATCAGCATTTAACTCTGCACCAGCATCAATGTCCATATTTTCCCCTAATTTCTCTTTGACACAAAGCTGTCTGAATCAGTGCAAAGTTCTGAAAGTCTCTGTGACTTGAAAAAATCTGCCACTAATCAAGTTTAATTTTGCCATCAGTGAAATACATACCTAACATTCACTAAACATTAATTAAATAACTCATTTGAAAAACTGCCATTATTGAAGGAAAAGATTCCTGAAACAGCTCATTTTCTAAATATCAAATCCCAAAGAACTTCAGAATTGGACCCCTTAGATTGAGACACAAATTCCTTGTTAAAAAAATTGGTCATACCAGAATCATTTCTGACTCACCACTTATGTGCTAAATCACTCTTGAGTACACTTTAATCCCTTTTTTTTTTTCCCTTGTAGTGAATAATTATTTGAAGTCATCATTCGAAATGTACCATCAGATCCTTCCTACCCATTTTATTATCTTAAGTTTTACCTAAGACAAGATTCTGTTTGGACGCTTTGTCAAATATTACACTTTTAAAAGCCTGTTAAAAATATCTATATCTCTTACCTGCATAGCTCCTTCCTGTACTCATACAAGATGACACAACCGTCCATTTATCAGTTGTTGGATTATAATACTCCACTGTTGATAAATTACAGGAACCGTCATCTCCTCCAACTACATACAAGAGACCATTTACAGCACAAACACCTAAAAAAGTGCAGGAAACCAGTATGACAATCAGTAATTGACTTAGACACTTCCCAAAAGCATGTTTTTTATGAAAGCATTAGAAATCCAGGTACATGCCATTCACAAATAATATTGGCACAATTGTAGTAATTGCTGCACATACCTGCATTCCTTCTGCACATGTTCATGTCTGCAACCTGCTTCCAGGTACTGGCAATGGGGTCAAACACTTCAACACTTTTTCTTACCAAAGGACCATCATGACCACCTACTGCATACAATAAATTGTTTAACACACCAACACCTGCAAACATATGAAAATACTCAGAATTAACCAGAGAATTATTTGAATGGTACAAAGGAGAAACAACAAATATGTCAGCTAACATAAATCCTTCATTAAGTCAATGTTGGAAGCTACTTCAGAAAACATTTGGGTCAGGATGCATTAAAGCAGAAGAGACAGTAACTACAGCAAGACACTGATAAAATGCCTTGCGTGCCCATCTACCGTACTGCAGCATACAAAGACCAGAGCTGTTCTGCAACAGAAGATTTAGAAAATTTTGGGACGAAAAATGACGTGCAGGAAAATGAGGCTTGTTGAATTTTAGGACTAATTAGAAGTGACAGTAAATGAGACAATGTGCTCAGCCAGCATAACAGAAATCTGACAAGATGATAAAGTGTAAGTGAATTTTTAGAAAGTAAAAACTGCACAGTACAGAGGATAAAAGCTGAATGGATAGACATTATACAATAGGGACGTTTCCACTGAAGTGTTGGAATACCTTGTAAACAGATAGATGGAATAGAAGTAAACAGTTAACAGTGAGTACCTTCTCTGGTATCTGAAGAACACCAAGCGTCTTTGAACCAAGCTTCAGTTATCAAAATATCCAGAAGGATATTAAAGGGTGTCCTTTAATCCTAAGGTCTCCTTTACTTTACAACAAAAGTTTATCAATTTGTGAGCTTGGAATGACGGAGTGAGTAAAGCTAGTTCTATCTACTTGCTATTTGGGCTGCACGTATTGAAAAGATGGAAATGGGGGAAGCAGAAAGAAAGGCCTCTTTATTTATTCCTCCCTTTATAATGCATTACTAGAACCCAAACAACAAATTTGAGAAACGTAGGGTTTCCTTTTGCATTAAAACTTCTGAGTGATGGACCATAAAGACAACTAAAAAAGCACTTCTATGAAAGTATACTGGGAAATCTAATAAACGCCACATTTAAGACTATGAAACTCAAAGCAGAGATACAGATTTGCAAATATAGCTCATAAAGGATTCCATGAAAAGGGAACCACTTAAAATCTTTTCTAAAGGGAAACAACAAATATGAATGCAAAAAATCAGGTAAGTCCCTCAAAGAAAAAAAATATTGGAGCTTGAAAAAAAAAAAAGGAAAAAAAAAAGAAAAAAGAGAACCCGGAGACCTTAATAACCAGCTGAGATATCTTTGAAAACATATCAGTAATTTTGTATTTAAGAGCCATTCCTATATGTGGAGAGAAATGACTCCTGCTGAAATGACTAAATTTTCTTATTAAAGAGACTGATTTTAATAATTAAAGGAAGAGAGGAAGGAAACATAGAAGCTAATTGGTACTGTAAATCTGAAAAATAGCTTCTTGATAGGAGACTCTTATAAATCATGCTATTTAGTGCTTTATCAGTGATATTCACTATTAACATTTTCCCATATCCTTCCCAGTTAATTTAATTCCTCTTTTATTGCTATTATTTCTAGCTATCATGCCACAGTATAGTATGACAACTTTTCTTTCTCCCACCCTGATCACAGTTTATTAGACAGGATGGTAGAACATTCATCTTTTGTAGAATTAAACATTACAGAGCTAGAAGGAGGGCTATGATTTTCAGTTTATATATGTGATGTGATATAAATCCCCCCCACCCATGCTTTTGATAGTTACTGGCCTTCCTATTCAGTGTGTAGAGTTTTCCCTCTGCCACATTGCCACTTTTTCTTTCATAGCTCCTTATTTTTAACAATGTCCTCCGTTCCTCCATGGTGCTTCATTTTCCCTTAATCCCACACCCAGTTTCCAGGTCCTACCTTATTTCTTGCTCCTTCCGTCTGTATCCTCTTGTTGCCGTCTTCTGAGTTCTCCTTTCTTTGTTATTTCTCTTTCCTGCCCATTTTTCAGGACCCTGTCTTATATCTCTCAGCCCTCCCAAATGGCCTATATCTGGATCTGAAGTTCCTCCTCCCAATATGTTGCTGGAAACAGATCTGTCCCCGTATTGATCAACTGAGAAGCAGTGGGTACTAAAGAAGAGTAACTGAGGGTTAACCTCTGAAAAGTTGCTTTTGAGTGAAGCTGAAGCAGTAGGAACAGAAAAGATGAGCTTAAGTTCCTTGAGATGACCAGACATCCAAAAGTAATACAGGAATAAAATTCTCTTTAGTTAGCCCCCATAACACCACCAGGACTGATTGCCAGTTGAAACAGTTCTGGTGGGTTTGGCTATTTGGCCTCTAAAGCCATGCTCAATCAACAGTCACGATTTTCACATTACCACCCACTCCTCTGCCATGCAAAAATATAATTTTTCATGTATTTAACAGACTGGCACAGAAGAATGTTGATGATTTCACTCAATTATATGAAACTGGAATAACTATCTACATTTAGTTTTCCTCTCCATTTTTTATAAATCAGTGGACAAGGTAAAAGGCAGAAGAGAGTTGAGTAAGCAAACACAGGGAAAAGAGGAGAGGGGCAGGAAGATCCCAGGTGTTAGTATATTTAAGGAACTAAATGTCAGAGTTGTAGAAGAAATTCAACATTAAAAAAAAAATCTGAAAACATCTACTGTATAAACAGGCTACAAGCACAACAACAGTTTGCAAAAAAAGAGCATCAAAAATAAACCCCAAACGCTGAAACAAAATGTGTGTGCAGGCAGACTGCAAAATGAAACTTTGTCACAAACCACCAACACTATTTGTCTTTATAATGATACTTGTAACTTGCCCATTTTATATAAATATTTCCTCAAAACTTGCCCGTATTAGACAGGAATATTTTCCAGTACCCTTACTGCAACTCTGTCCAGTTTTTAATCCAGAATTTACTTCCGAGATGCACAGACCAAATTACTAGAAGTTTCACAAGACAGCTGTGTTTTCTTGAAGTACAGTGTATCATGTATTCATTAAAATCACAGATTAGTTTAGAAACGCAATTGAAACATGACTTTTAGTAATAAAAGTTATCAGCTCTCTGATTTTTTAAGGATATGATGGAACTATCACAGACTATCTTCATTTTAGTAACGAATTTAGTACTTTGATAGATTTCTTTTGAAATTATTTGAACTTAATTTAAACATCATTATACAAGTAAAAACTGTTCAGAGTTAACAAAGAATAATGGAAGGTAAGATGAAAAATTGGGATAATTATGAATCATATACTGAGCATACTAGAAGTCCATCCAGATTTATTTGTAGCAATATCTCTTCCCATTACGAAGCACATTAATGCAATCACCAGTAGATACTTGAAGGGTGTTGCTAAAAACCACCATTAAGTACTTGGCCAAAAAGTGACTTAACGACTAAAAAAATAAATGTAGAAAGTAATATCATGGAATTTGACTTGAAAAAGTCCATGGGAACGCATCTAGAGAAATAAAACAACTTCTGCGAGTTGAAAAAACCTGAAATACCAAAAGACAAATAGAGGACAGTGAACAGTAAATGAGATTCAAGTCCATAATATAAATAGATAATGAAAATGCTACAGTCAATTTGGAGCTGTGGAAGCACCATTTCATTAAAGAAGAGTGGAATACCACAGGCACTTTTAAAGATGTCTTTAAAGAGAAATATACATACTCAGAATTGCAAGAAGGAAAAAAGAAATCCACAAAAAAAAAAAAAAGATTTAAAAGATTATACAGAAATAAATGGATATACCTTGCCTAAATGAAAATGAAGGATAACATGTAGTAGGCTGTACATGTACAGAGGATGTAAACACCAGGTGATGAGAAGAATTACTGAAGGTGAAATAAAGGGTACATAAGTGGAAGTAATAGGATGAAACCAGTACTACAAACTTAAGAATGAACAAGGACAAAATTTCCTGCAGTGAATCAGAATGCAGAACAAGTCCTCCAAAGAGGTGGAAACCTAGTCACAGCTCACACGTAATTTCAACCTGAAAACACTGTTAGAATAATCAGCCCTAACTGGCAAAGAGATCTTTGTAGAAAAGACATTTTTTCACCCTTGCTGTATAGATTTTGATACTTCAGAATTGAGGTGACAGTGATTATTACAATCCATGAGTATTAGTCTATGTTAAAAACCATCAGAAGTTGTGGGAAGAGGAGAAATATGAAAGTATGAAAAAACAAAGAGATATTTACTACGAACAGACCAAATCTTACTCTGTAGAACAGTTTTGTTTTATAACCTGCTGCGTATCAGCCATCTAGGACTAGCACATTCTATTAAATTCAGACTTGAGCTTACCTTTTATATTCTTAGATACACTTTAAACCCATGAATTTTCATCTTTACAAGGACAGCTGCTCCTTGTCCACTCACCTGCCCCACTCCGCCTAGTGCTCATTTCTGCGACATAGCTCCACTCATTGGAATTGGCATCGTAGCATTCTACTGAACTAAGGCACTGCCGTGACGCTCCGTCGTAGCCACCAACAGCATACAGCTTACCTGGGGGAACCAAAGGAGCCTGCCAATTGCTAATGCACACACAGGGACTGCCACACAGGCAGAGAGGAAGGCAGCACTCTCTGATTAGCTACTAATCACCACCAGTCAATCAGTTACTGAGCTTCTATAAAACAGTTTAAATTAGCATGCCACAGCTCTTGTCATTTTTACGATGTAAAAGGCACCCAGTAACCAACAACAATGCAAGTCAAAATATTTTTAAATTGCCTAGCCAAAATACAAAGGGAAGGTTTTTAATTAAGCATTGTTCAAAAGCAAGCTAGTTCAAGTATGTTCAATACTGGAAGCTCACAAATAGGCTTCCTAGAAATATCAGAAATTTAGTTGAAAATCACTTGTACAGTTCGCATTTTCAGAGTAGCAACAGCAGTGGTTCCTATGCAGTTAAAACGCACACACACCTAAAACTGTTTTAAGACCCAAGAGCCAGGCCAGGCCTTCATTGTGCAAGCGACATCCAGGCTATTCACCACCAAGCTGACTGGAAAGTCAGCAGTTTTCCTGGCACTGCCCTTGGGATTGTCCCTAGCAGGCAGCCAGCAAAGTCAGCCACAGATAACAGAGCTGACAATACAGCAGTGCTACATCACTGAAGACCAAATGATAAGGTCATCACGTCAGCTCTCTGACTTTGCTGACATACATAACCTAGAGCTTAGCGAGCTTTTCCTCAGTTGGCCTCAGGCACAGCTGAAACTCTGAAAAAAAATGTAAAACTGCTACGCTAAAAACTGATCAAACCCAAGTAGAATGATTACATATTGTTCATACCGTTTGAACTACAAGGCTGAGCAAGAACATAAACCTGAAGTATGTTTTCAAAAGTAAGAAAAACTAGTAGGGTAAATGATTGCATTTTCCATCCATTCTTTTTAATATCATTTGTCAACTTACCTCCAACAACACCTACACCAACACTACTTCTTCTTGTGTTCATTGGAGCTACGTGAAACCACTCGTTAGTCTTTAAGTTGTAAACTTCGACTGATGACAAACCTATGAAGACAATATAACACTTTCTCTATAAATCTAGGTGCAACGTACTGTCTAGCTTTCAGGAAACTCATCATATCTGAAAATTCAAATTATTTCATTTTAAGGACTGTTAATTACTGAATGAAAAGCACAACTGATGTCCTAGAGATAGGCAATTACAGTCAAGCCATTCTTTGTGTCTGAAAATGAGCAAATTACTGAAAACTTTTGTGGAACTGTGAAAAATTCTTCCCTGGATTTTCTACCTTTCTTTTTAATTAAATCAAAAACTTTCTCCTACATATACTTCTATAATAGTTACTCAGCAAAAGGATCACTTCTGCACAAATTGTTTAATGCATCTAAGTAGAGAATGAACACTGTATGTCTAAAGCCTTCTCACAGGTCAGAGAAAGCTGTTTATAATCTTATTTACACCTACATGAAAATGCAGAAATAAATTTCTTATGCAAATAGGACAAAACAGAGCAGATAATTTTTCTGTCATATCTTCCACAAGTTAAGGACTCTGACTATAGAAGGAATACTGGAAGGGAACTTGGCAACTAGTCATTAAGCCTGAACTCTTAGGAGCAAACAGCCCATTTTTCAGGTAGGGGGATGTGACCACTTTAGGACATTCCACATCACAAGATGCCAGGCTACCCTCATGCTTGGTTTCACCACAAGTACCAGCAAAAAGAGACATTGAAATTTGATACAATTATGTTAAGAGTAGTCAGAGCTATTCAGAAGTGTCTAAGGCAAACATACCTGTACTCCCATCAAACCCTCCCACAGCGTAAAGTAGGCCATTTAATACAGCTGCTCCCAGTGTGCTTCTCCTGTCTTGCATGTTAGCAACACTTGTCCACTGGTCCTTCACTGGATCATAGGAATCGACTGTACGAACTCTCAAAGAGCCATTGAAACCACCAACAGCATAAACCATGCCTCCCATGTACACCATTCCTAGAGCAGGGAAATGGGGAGGAAGGACGAGCGTTTCAGTCTCTCTGCCAACTGACTGCATTCTGTCCTGTCCTAAGTATGCAGATACTTGACACGAATTACAGAACTCACTACACCTGTCATGCTTTCGACAGTCTCCTAGAACCACACTTCATACAGATTAAGCCCTAGTATTTCTGACACTTTTTGTTACTAACAGCACATGTTTCTGAATACCATGCTTGCTGAAATTCTTCTTGCTTAAATTGCTCAGCTGCTTTTAAGATCACATTTTCATGTTTTTAATAGTGGATGATCACTTCTTCACATTCTTTATTTCATTTAATAATATTAGGGTATTTTAATAGCAAAATTAGTCATTATTACAACGCATTAATATTTAAATTTTTTTATCCCTTGTTTCTATGGGAGTTTTAAAAATAAAGCAGTTTTTCCTACAGATTACAAACTGAAGCACAAAGTAAGCACAATTTATCAGAGTTGTATCATTCCAGATTAGCAAGTAATTCAAATGATCAGTGAAGTCAAGGTTTAGCCCTTCTTAGTACTCTTCCAAAGAACATACAATGCTTTATACAGATGCCTAAATTCTGAAGTATTACCAACCACAACCAAAAATTAGGCATCCTTACCTGCTCTACATCTTCTGGAAGGCAATTCGGCTACCTGATGCCAGCGTTCTTCTTTAAAATCATAGCATTCAACACTGCGAATCGCCTTTGGTGCCTGTCCCCCAACTACCATCATCAACTAACAGGGAGATAAAAATAATTGTTAGTTATTTGCATATATGAGAGCACCTGAAAGTTCAAAGAAGTGTTAAAAAATAAAGCAAGCTTCTGTACAAGAAATATTTAAAGGACGGCTCTCTTAAATTAGAAATTGGAGTCTCCATAATTGTTTCTTTCTCATTTTCTCCATAACTGTATATTTCTCAAAAGCTGAAGCATTTATTAAAAAATGTTCTCTGGGAGGGCAGGTAGTGGTGATGCTCTGTGTAGGTGGGATGCTAAAACATCTATATCATAAGTAGTACGGAGTGTAAAGGTAATTGCTTGTAACATTTTTATGATAAATAATTCTAGTACAACCTTTTTACAGGAATACCCCAAGAGACAGTCATGCTCTCATGAGAGCTTTTAAAGTGGAGTCTGAAATAGTAAGTGCATCGGAAGAATAAGGGTCTTACTTTTGGAAGGCAAGCAGGTGTTCTCAATTTTGTTCGCGTGCTTTTCATCAATGCTCGTTGCTCAGTTGGTAGCAAGTGATACTTCATAGCTTCAATGAGGTAATCCTTACAAGCACTGCTGTTCTTAACCAATATTTCCTCTTCAACTCTCTGTTTATTAATAGAAGTTTAACAAGGTCTGAGCATGTTAAGGAAGTAAAACACAAATCACAATCCAAAGTGTAATAAAGCCTATGATCTATCACACAAATGGAGATTAATCTAATTTATCTAAATTTTTAGATTATAATTTAACCAGTAGGACACAAATTTGTGTTGGAAATGTGCAGTCACTAAAAAAAAAATCAGAAGATGCTGATTGTTAATTAGCAAGTGGAAGAAACAGTGGTAGGCAAGGTAAAACACTTTTCTTGCAATTGGGCAATTTCTTGATTTTTAAAATACAGACAGTACAGGACATTTTAAGGGGGGAGTAGTGGAGAATAATTTAAAAAACTAGTAAGCCACCCTGCAACAGTAAAAAGCACAACAGAACACAACAGCAAAATACCCCTAAATCATACCCAAAACAACCCACACAAAGTGGGCATTTGTATCGCAAAACCAGAATTTTAAAAATAAACACCTACCAACCTACTATTATACCTACTAACCAACCCCAATACTGAACTCATATTGTCAATCTTAAATATTTGACCTGAAGTCAAAATATCCAAATGAGCTTATAAAATTTGAAAAAATGTATTTTATCTGAACCAGGTGTAAAAGAATGTTTCCTTTGTCATTAATTCCTAATCAGCTTAAACAACAGATATAATTCTGAAGTTGAAAATTCACTTATGAAAACAAATCTTTTACCAGAGATCGCATTACAAATGAAACCTAACCCGATCTCAGCGAAGTACATTGTTCAGATTCCTAGTGTGGTACGACATGCAGTCAGCCAACCAGATAAATTACTTACGTAAGTCATCATCCTCTGTGTGGCAATCCCTCACCTCGCTGTGGGTATGTGCACATGAGTATGGCGTAGTGGCTGTTTGTTTACTTTTACTGTCACTAACATACTATGTGGCACTGTTGTTTAAATTTAAAATTATCTATCTGGCATTGAAATAATGAACAGAAATGTTCACATGCAGAGTAATTAGTATTCCTGTTTGCTTACCTGAACTAAATACTCCCGGGAAAGCAAAGGCAGCCGAACATGCTCCATCAGACGTGCCATTAGCTCCTGCCTTACATCTTTGTCATGGTTTACCCAGGCTATCACTGCTTCAAATACCTTCCAGAAAAGAAACAAATCAAGTTCCTTGACTTACAAGTTCATAAGCATGAAAACATTAGTGTGCCTCCGAAAATAGTTTTCCTTATACTAAAACTCCTAACGTAAGAACAGATGACAGCAGTTATAGCTCCCAGTATTTCCGTATTTACCAACTACAAAATTATGAATGTGCATTATCTGGTCCCTTTTTATATCTACACCTCTACTGGTGTTTCAAGGATACCTGTGCTACATTGACAAAATGCACACAGTGACTTCAGTGGTACTGAAAACTAGGCAAACAAACAACATAGCAGCAGCAATATTACAGTCTCCATACTCTTCTTCCTTTCTTGGAGAATTGACCAGCCACATCACTGTTCAAATGACTTATTACTGAGCCTTACTAGGAGAAATGATCCCAAGCCTGGTTTTGCCTCCATTGCACAGTAGCTCATCATTCACTAGAGCATTAAAGCCTTAATTATACTCCACAAAAGCAGCATCACGTGTATCTAAGTGATAGATCCAGACCTTCAGGGTATTACAGGAACAACAGCATAGCTTTGCTGGTTGCTGTTTAAGCAGATAGTTCTTAGATTCAAAGTTTCAAAAAGGTTTTAACATGAAACACTACCTAACTGCACAAATGAGTATTCAAACATGCTTTTGAACACAATTTAGCCTCATTTGAGGGCAACTATAGACTCCTTGGAAAAAAGAAAACCAATACATTTCAAATGGATCATAACTGGATTTAAAAAGCTCAGAATTAATACATCCACAACCTGAAAACCATTAGAGGTTTACAGAGATGCCCTGGGCTCACTGAAGAACACAGTGTTTCAAAAACGACTTTAAAAGATTGAGATCCAGGCTAAAGGTGAGCCAACACACATTAAACTCTGGTTAGGAAGTACCAAGCTGCCAAGTCACCTCCTGTGCTACCCACATTTGTCCAGTTAGGCTAAACAGCTCATATACACATACAGAGCTTTAATACCTTTGTGGGACCACTGACGTTAAAGTTAGTAAACATATAGAGCATATAATTGCTCTTCAAACTTTTGAGTTATTTATCTCTTGGTGAGCCAAACTCCTGTGGATGTGACTCAGCATGTGTTCTGGTTGTTCTGCTTGAAGATGAGAAGGAATTTCCATTTCATGTAGTTTTGGTTTTTGGGTTTTTTTCCCAAAGAACAAAGGGTAATGTGACAATACAGTTTTAGGATTTTTAAGAGTTGAGACTAATTTTCAACATCAGACTGACAACAGTTTCAGGAAAACTCCTTTAAACTTGAGCATGCTACCTGCCTAACTTCGTTTAGGAAACACAGAACACATCCAAAAAAGCGCACAAGATCAGTATGAGCAAGCTCGCTCTTTCACATAAAAGGATAAAAAGAATAATTGGATACAGATTGTCTTACCTTCTCCTCTGAGGCAATTGTGAGTTTGTCACTGGATATAAGACTGCACACCTGCTCTACACCAAGATTGAGGTATTCTTCACTAAGTACAACATCAGAAAAGTGTTGCTCTGTTTGGAGGAAAAGAAATATGCTAACGTGGAGTGTGACACGTATCCACATGTATAACAAGCATTAAAGCAGAAGGGGAAAACAGAGGAAGAGGGTTCAATATGCGTGCTATTTTACCCTATCTAGATGCAACACACTGACTTAAAACCTCTTCTATAGGTTAAAGCTTGCTGTCACAAATAGCTTTTATATTTAAAGATTCTTTAACTGAAATATTAAAACGCATTATACTAAAAGTATTGTAGCAATTTTCTGATGCTTGCTTCATCTCAGTACTTTCCTTGAGAATTAACTAAGTCACAAAAATACAAAAAAATACTCCAGAGTCTGTATACTTTGTATGTTGTTGACAAGCATGTTTTAAACTTTTAGTGTGACATGAACAATGTTGGACTTACAAGAACCAACCAGCAGTGTCAAACAACAAGTCCTGTTGCATCTCTCAGGGCTTCTCCAAGGTCATAAAAATACTGCATACTGCAATTTCTACAACGTGCAGAAGGTATGTATTTTTTCCTAATTTTTTTTTAAACCTCAACTTAAATAAAACTGAAAAAATTTAATGTTTCCAAGTTGTCATTCAGTTATTCAGTTGCCCCTTCCATTCCTTAAAATTGCTTTTTACGGCATTCTTTTGCTTAAAAAGTAGTTCCATTCAGTTAAATTGTTTTTCCTCTTAACAGAAGTTAGAAGCGACAACTGTTACTAAGAACTTAAGAACTCTCTCAAAATTAGAATAAATTAAAAAGAGGCCAGCAAACGTACTCAAACCAAAGAACATTTTACAGTCTTTTCTATCACTCTACTAGTACTACTATAACTAAGACTCCATACTTGAGAAACTTGTCTAAGCTGTTAAAAAAAGGTAAAAGAATGCTGAATGCTTAAGCTCAAGAAGTCTAATTTTTCAGTTCAACTTTGCAGGCTACAACAGCTCTTTTAGATGCAATCATCATCATACAAGTCCCTCTAATTCTGCAGCACTCTCTTATGATGGACAGGTAGTATTTTCTGCAGTACTTCAGGCAACGGGAAAGAAAGGATGAGAAGAAATACTATTGATTTTAATAACTTTCCCATTACTTTTCCACTCTACAAATCTTTTTGCACCTGTTTGCTTTTCAGACAAGTATGCAGTTTCTCAAGCTAAGTATCTGATGAGTTTTTTTGCTTGCAAATAGAAATTGAGAAAGGTCATTTGTACAGATTAGTTTTACAATAAACTCCAAATTTCAGGTGACATAAACGAGCCTGACTGTACTGAGAAGCTGAGTTTGGAAGCAAGCTGAAAGGGGAAGCAACACACATCCAACTCTCAAACAAATCTGAGGTTCTGAAGCATTGTTCATCTTGCCTTGAGAAATACAATGCAACAGTGGATCATATCCAACAGGATATATTTCATAAATTAGAAATACCTGGTTGATTTTATAGACTCATATATAAAAGCCTTGTTTTTTAAAAGCTGATTTAGGTTTATGTCATGAGCTAAGTAGGAAAAGATTCAGCCTCTAAACCAGAAGAGATAGAAGTTGAGAATTTTCAAAGCAATACAATGAATGTGAGGCTGTCTCCTGTTGTCATGCTAGAAAGAGAACTATAGAAGAGAACCCATAAAAATAAACAGTACTTGAACAAAAACTGTTATACTGGATGTCAGCCTCTCAAAGCATAAAACAAGGCACATGGTCAGGAGAAGAGTGAAAAACAGGAGAAACACTAAACCAAACTACTCAGTCATCAGCTACAGGTCCTCAGGTGAATGAACTACAGACAAAAGAGAAATAGAGGAAATTTCTACATAAATTTTAGTCATCAAAAAAGAGGTAAGGTGAAATGACTTGTCTCATAAGAATCAGATCACTTGTTGTCTAGGAGACCACGGTAACTGATTGATAGATAACATTTGGGCAGAAGCCAATTGCAATTAAAGCTATATGGATTATTTAAAATAATTAAAAACTGAAAAAGAACAAGGAAATGTAAAATCAATTAAATCCACCAATGGCAATTTATGTAATGCTGGTTCAAGTGTTGAAGACAGAAGGCTTCATTATATATAAAAATTATGCTTATGAAATGCAAACTTTTTGCATCTTTTTAGCAAGAAGGATATCAGCATCTTTGAAATAACATGATTCAGTACTAAAATTTCAAGAAATCACTTAGAAGTGTTCAAAAACACTTAGATCCTCTTTTCCCAATAACGATGAAAAATAGTACTGGAGGTGTGTGGATTTTTTTGCCTTCTGGGTTAGGATTTGCATTATCTCATATTACTGCTCACATCCTGAAAACTTCGATAATCTGGAGATATTAACATCACACACGATGAAACTTATGATTAAATATTTCATGCATCTGTCCCCTGTAAAATCTCAAATTAGCTCGTTTTTTATTTATTGCATTAGGGAACATACTTCTTTATGAACACCTCTTAGAGAAGCAAAGAGAGAACTACCCAGATGCAAGTTTCCATGAGAGAATAAAATAATTATTTTTTCCCAAATCAGAATTTTCCACACAGTATGCAACTTTGACAAATTTGTACTGGAATCCTGCCCCATTTCTTGCCTCTTTACCCAAAAATTGAAGCCAGCTGGCTCCAGAGTCTGGCAGCCTGGAAACAATCTGGCTTAGGAGCTGCAGAGGCTTGGCTTCTAAACTCCCAGTTCCTAAGCAAGTAGAGTCCTACTTCTTTATTATCAAGACTAAACTCTGTCTTAAAAAAAAAAAAATTCCATTTTAGGACATTTCTAAAATATCTGTTCCAATTGCATATGAAAAACAGATTTTCACATTTTTGCAACTGAGTCAGTTTCTATCTGAACAGCTAAAGATCCGTCCTTGTCTGCCCTGTGCCAGTAGGATGGGACAAATGAAAAGGAAGTCTTTAACAACGTGAAAGGGGCTAGTTACAAAATGTCTGGAAGTACAATAAACAATGCCAGCATGGAGAGCATAGAAAGAAAATGGGAGCTGTAAATGTATCACTTTTTGGTATTTGTTCTTATGAGTCTGAAGCTAGGTATTATACATGCATATGAAGCAAAAAGCACTTGACACCTCTTCTATCCAAAAGGCACGCAAGTCTGGCCATACAGATCCTGACATTAACTTTATATTTTTCAATTACATAGGAAGGAAAGCTACATCTGAAACTTGCACAGGACATTTTATGCTTTAAACCTTTATGGATTAATTCACAAACACTATTTCACTCATTTATATAGCTACAGTCAGAACAGATTTTCCCAAAGTCACATTAGGTGTATGGGAAAAAAACTGCCACAGCTTATTCATGTCAGAGTCTGCAGCTGGAAAAAGGGAAATCCTGCTCATATTCTCTAGATCTCTTCGTGACAGTAATTGAACATACATTCAGGTGTGAAACAAAATATCACAACCAAATATATCGAGTTTTGTTAAGTGTCTTTTGTCGGTTTAGTCCAATGATTTGTATTCTACAAAACAAATGATGATATTTTTTAAAAACTAAATGGATTACCTGTACCTTTCAATGTGATAATGCTACAAAACCAGCTGCAATATCTCAGCACTTTCTCTTTCCAGTTCTTTCTGAACTGAAAACCTATTGTTTTAGAGCAATGCACAGCATGGGAGCTTCGAAAGATCTAAGCCTTATGGTCATTTTTAAAAAAAAGACAGTTTCTCAAGCAGATAAAATAAAGATATTGGAAAGAATTGGGGTTTTTTAAATCACTGCTTCAATTCACAATGTCACATTGTGATTTTTTTTGGCTTGGGTTAAAAGGCCTTTGCTAATCGTCTATTTTAAGGCACTGGTCAAACAGGAACCCAAGCTTTGTTGCAGAGGGATAGACGCAAGCTCTGCTAGTTGGAGAACCAGCAGAAGCTAAAACTACAGAATCACATTTTTTCAAAAAAATCTGATTTATTTGTAAATTTTATGCTTAAATAACTGTTTTTTAGAACACCATGAAATTCACAACAGCCAAGGCAACAGCAGCATAGCAACAGACGTTGCTACTCAGAATAGAATCGTAGGAACGATTCGGACAACGACATCCTTTCCATGCCAGGCATACGGATGTACACGAGAACAGTCTACAGAAGACACGCATGCTTCCAAGTCTTGCCAGGGCTCAAGCTTTAGACTAAGAGCTCCAGAATGAAGAATGCTGTTATCTCACAAATACAACGCAGCAATCCCTGCATCACAACACACGCTGAGTCCCTAACAAAAAAATCTTCAATATCTCAGCACAGTGCTAAAAGCCAAGAAGGTTCACTGTGTCAAGCCTCAAAGGACACCTCTGCCACAGGTCATCCAAAGTTTCCAAAGCCCCTAGTGCCCTATGCAGTGAGTGAAATACATTATTATTCATTAGTTAAACTAAGAAATGTGTCAGGACATACGCACTGAGCAAGGGTCTCTCTAGTCCAAGATAGCACACCCCTCTTTATTAAAAGGCTTTACCAATTTATCTTCAGGTTGTACATAACATTACAACACCTATATAATGCACCACTTCCTCAGGAAAATTTGTTATTTTGTGAACATCCTTTAACACTACATAAAACATATCCCAGACTGAAACTGAGGACAGATTAGCAGTGCTCATGCCACATACTCTTCCTAGGAATCCTCTTAAAAGAAGGGTGAGAGGCCTCCTCTGTACATAGTCTCTGACTGTGCAAGTGTAACAAGACCCAGAGCAGGTTTGCTTTCTGGCACATCATGAGAACAGGTGGCATCTCCAAGTTCAATTGCAACAGAAGCTCATTCCAAGCAACCTGTATCAATTGTCCACTATTTTCAGATCTCTCCATAGGCATCACAGGTGCATATAAACAACTCTCCTAGAAATCTCGCTCTCTGCTACAAAGGACCAACCCACCAAACAAATATGAAGCTCCAACTTTAATGGAAGTTGCATTTTCATTCCCACTGGAAGGAAGTTCTAGAGTTTCACTTTTCTAACAGCTTCTGATCCATTGGCATCCATTTGTTTTTATATTATCATTGTCTTTTAGCAGAACTATCTCCTTGCCTCTTTTTTCTAAATCTAAAATAGCAAGTGTAAAAAAATAAATACTGGGGGAAGTTAAAAATCAAAATACTTTTCATTTTCTCTAGCAGGGAAATATTTTCACTGCTTTTTTCCATCTAATAATCCTTTTCTGTATTCATTCTAATTTCTGGAGCCTTAATCCCAAAATGTGTGCTCTGGGAGTTAAGCTGCCTGTGATACAAGTCTTAACTCTGAAATGGCACAGCCATGTATTTTTGGCTCAGACTTTTGAGAAAATTTTTTTCAGTTGTAAGAAAGCTGTGACAAAGTACAAAGAGCCATTTGAGATAAGAACAAGGGGAAAAAAGAAGCTATGATGGCAGAGATACAGGCAGTAAGTAGCCTGAAAATTCAAGAGGAAAAATGTTGACCTGAAAAGGTATAGAGCTGTATGAAAGAAAATCAGGGACTCAGCAGACAGAAATTCAGCAAGACTGATGATGATCCAATTCCAAGGAGAAATGAAGGCCAACACTTCCTTTCTGGATCCTTTTATCAGGAGGACTAAGCATTCTGGTGCTCAGCCTGGCATCTTGTATGTCCCAACTAGGACCAACAAATAGCTTCCCTCCTCTTTTCAGCTGCCTGTATTCTGCTTGCAGAGACTCTCTGAGTGCAGCAAAGGATGCCTGAACAAAATGACCCAGGGACAGAGAGTTAACACTCTCACACAGTTCCTGTGAGAGCACAGTTCCTGTGCTCTCAAACCATATTTAACCAATACTGCACTCAAGGTCTTGCCAGGGTCTTAGAATTTATATTTCTAGAAAGTAATCTATACAAATATTAACTTCAACTACTCAGCTGAACAAAGATTGTTTAGAGGTAACTGAAGTAGTTTAGAGGTTCAGTTTAGAAGTAACTAAGGCCCAGTCAGAACAGAAGTTGGAAAAAATAATTTAAAACTCAAAATTAAGCAACAGCTGTATCAAAATGTGTTCCCTAAAACATTACATATCTGAACATTAACTGTACTTAATAAATGTATGTCTTGCTTCCTATTGCACAAAAGGTCAAAAATACAATAGCTTTTTGGATTTGATATTGTACTAATCAAAGACAAAAGGATTTAACTAAAACTTTTTGCATAGATGTCTAAATAGAAATATCACAAAGTCATTCAGTCATGTACACATCACAACTCCTTGAATAAGATATACATTACAAAAGCTAGTATTTTCAAAAACAATCTGAAAAGCTTTTGAATTTTTTAATTGATATATCAATCATTCTTGATAGAAATACTATATTGCCCATGAGTTTAAAAAAAAGTCTATACCAGAAAACAAAATTTCAAGGAATTAAGACAATTGAAAGCATTCATCAAAGTCCTTGCCTTTCTGAGTTCTAAATTTACTCAAGGCAATAAAAAGCGTATTATTTGGACCTGAGTTGAAGCCCTTAATGCTCTATTTCAGGAAAATCTTCAAATTTAACTCTGTACTAATTGTTAATGATGCTAATTGGTGTCTGTACATTTTAGGAAAGTTATGCAAAGTAATGCAGTCTTATGTATTGTTTTCTACAGCCTTATCAGGACATTTAATTTTTAATTCTCTTTTTCGTATTGCTCTTGTTCTAAGCCTGACAGTGCTAGGGATTAAGGAAGGCAGAGCAGAGATTGGACCTGACTGTGCACCCTGACTGGACACAGCATATTTATCTCAAGAGTAAGAACAGAGTGTGGATTGCTTTAAAATCCACCCCACAGAAAAAGCAAATACACAGTAGGAGTTGAGCTGGCAGCTTGTCATACAGGCCAGCAGTACTCCAAGAATATGATGAAAATACGGGAAGCTTTTGGGGGGAATTTTACAGAAATGGAAGGTAGTTTGGTTACGAAGGAACGAGAAGGTTAGCACCAAGCATGAAAATAGTAGAGCTAGAGAGACAGATGCAATACAAGATTCAAGTGAATGAGACTATAGGTACCCTTTATAGTAAGAAATTTAAAGTCTTGGGCTAGGATTTTCAGAAGATAAGTTGATAACATAATATCCAACATTACATTTCTTGCTGCTTCACTAGTGCCTTGCAGGGGCTACCCCTCCTCCCAGTGCCTTTTTCTTATTTCTTCCTCCACGTAATTCCTACGTTGACTTGTGGTAGTTGTCAGAATTTTAATTCTTCTTCCCTGACTTCCTCCCCTAAGTGACAGTGCAAAATTTTAAACAGGAAGCTAGCTTCTTTCTGGGTTAGAAATGGCTTGGAGCCTGCACAGTCAAATAGTCTATAAAGATGCTGCTGCATTCAGCTTCAATGTAACTATGGCCCAGCCAGCACATTTTATTTCTCTTGAAGACATTCACATCAAATGTAGTTTTCATCAGGAGATACATGCCTGCAATATCCTGGATAAAATTCGGGTTCCTCTGGGTGGGGTTGGGTGGCATGGAACCCACCCACACAGGCAGATATCAAGTTGTGTGCTCTACTAATGATAACTCACCTGCATATGTGTTGGCCTTGCTCAAGAGATCTGAGCATGCATGCATGTCAGCAAAAGCACGAATCCCCAGGCAGTTGATAGGATGAAGCTGGGATTCCAAAAATTCACAGCAAGTCCTTTTCACATCCTGCAGTTGCAAGAGACCAGCTGCTGGGAGCAGTACCTGAAAGGAGAAGCAACGGCTGGGTAATGCCCCAATTCAGTTCTGAGCTTATAAAAGAGTAATGTCAATATTAAGAAAACAAAATAAACCACTAAAAAACCAAGACTAAAACAGAGAGGAAGATTTCAGCATTATGCAACTGAAGAAGGTAAAACCCAGCATGAGAATGATTTTACCTCCCTACAGACACCATTTAAAATAACAAGCAATACCTCTACCATTGTGTTCACTGGGGAAGTCATTCCACAAACTGTAACTTTCACACTTTATTTAAACTCTTCCCAATATTCATTCACAAGTTCGCTTCTTACATTTCCCAGCATTTCACAATTACATCTCATTTCCAAGCCTTCAGTGTTAGATATTCTTTAAAAGGAAGTCTTCTAGACCATGATAGAATATGTAAATCTTGTTTGCATGCAAGCACTGGACACTGTACCAATTTTTTGTTAGCATCAAAAATAAGCATCTTTATGCAAGTGATTCCAGTAAGGACAGAATCCAGCTTCCACAGAAGTCTGTGACCTTCTTGGAAGAATGATAATTCAGGCATGTTTGGCAATCAATTTAGACAGGAAAAATGAAGGATCATACATTTAACAAGAATTTGATTTGAATATCAACTGTTCATGAAAGAGAAATGAAGAAAAGACATAAATGTGATCGCACTGAGATACACAGACTATTGTTAAGAAAAATACTTAAAAATTAGTTTAAATCTTAGATAATTCTTGAAAATATTAAATAACTCTAACAAAGTAAGTGGAGAAGATCTGTATGTAATATGAATAAAAGTCAGTGTCACAGAATTCAAAACAAATTTAGTAAGCTTAAAGGTTATTAATTACAAGGTTGAAACAGTACAGTGAACTAGTTTTATTTTAGCATATGTTTATGTAAATGTTAAGATAATATTACCAATACAATTTATATTACCAGAACTACAGTATGATTAATTATAACACTGAGTAGATAAATTAATTTGATAGTTAATTTTATGATAAGATATAATTATTAACTTATATAGCAAAAATCAATGCTAGAAATCTACTACAAGTATTTATTTACACAACTTGTCCCAATGAAGCAAACATTTCACACCTGCTCAAAAATTCAGTCACTAATTCAAGGACAGTCCTAGATAATTTTAGGCATGTCATCAGTATAGTTGAGCAAATAATTCTGAGAACAATTCTTGACTGCATAAATGGATTGAATAGAAAAATATGTAAAATCATCATCAAATCAGAATACAAAATGGAAAGGTGAAATTTGAGAATGGCATGGAGGAAATAATTTAATATTTGTATGCACAGTCCCCCTGGCATACTTATATGAATAGTACAGGAATGTTACGAGAACCAGATCACTCTTCATTATGGGAAATCTACATCAGTTCTTAGATCACTGTAACTGAGCTCACAAAGTCAGAGATTTCAATACATTTTAGTTATCAGAAAACAAAACATTCAAATCTAAATGTATTTTATATTCTGCTGCTAAAAAGGAAAAGAGAGGCAAAGCGCAACAAATTTATCTCGTTAAATTACACATTGGGCTTTGGTTACTAGGCAACAAGAGCTGTGATAACATCCAGCTATTTTCATTTTTACCTATAGAACTGTTGGTCTGGAAGCCATAACAACCTGCATTCAAAAACACAGTTCCATCACAGTCAGATTCACTCTGCTGAAGCCAGGGACAGAACTAAAGAGGGAAGAAATACCAAAACAACCCAAACTCCTCACAAATGCATAAGGGAAAAAAAGAAAAGAAAAGGAAAAAAAAGACTACATTAAAACTGCAGTACAGATTAAGTTTAACTGCTGCTCACTCGAAACTGGTCAGTTTTAGCTCGGATATATTTCCAAAAATAGCCAGTAGAGGGTATCATAACTTTCCTTTAAAGATCAAAAATACTGTAATGCGCATACTGCTTAGTACTGCAAGAAATGCAGAGGTGAAAAAAAAATCTCCGATTGCTTGTTCTATGAGAATGTATTCTCATCATGGCTATTATTTTTCTTATAATCAAAGAAAACTGAACAGATTATTACTACAGACGGCAAATAAGAAATTATGTGTTCTCTTTCTTTGTGTCAAAATTGTGGTGATGAATCTCGGGATGACTGCTAGATTTCCTAGAGCAAATGATTTAACCCTTACAAGCCTATGAAGCCTCTTCCCTGGTTATTTCCTTTTGGTTCTCCTTCCTGCAGTGACATGCCTATTCCCAAAGCTCTGTGCACCCTCCACACCAAACACACATCTTTCCAACCCCACTGAGACACAAAGGGCTGTGACCAGGTATTAAGTATTTGTTTTAAAATCCACCTGCAAGATCACCTCACAGTCAGGAGGGTCCACTTAAGGCCTGGAACTTGGCTTCATGCTACTGAGGTAGATTCAAGCCCTTCACAATAACTCACCTAGATCATCAACCTGTATCTGAGGCTGCTGCCCTTTCTTGCGGCCCTTCAGGTACCTGCCAGGAGTATGTCAGCGGCTGAGGGTACTAATCATGCCTGCAGGTTTTCTCCCTCTTTTTTTTTCTGACAGCATTATGACTCTGTTCATGTTTGTGCAGCTGGACATGTTCACCTCACACGACCTAAACGTGTTGAGCTCAGAGGTGAGGAGCAGTTGGTACAGGCAGGCACCTCTCCAGGTGCTCACAGGCCCATCAGCTCATGAGGAACACATTTACAACAGTCCCAAGGAGATACAGCCTGCCCGACTGATGAACAAATCTCTACAAGGAAAGAAGGCTCAGAGGAGATGGGCAAGGGTGATGAAATACAAGAATGAGCGGTTAGTGGCATAAAGAAAGTTCAACTTATCTCCACATAAAGGGGACTGGAGGTTGACTTTTGCTTTAGATATCTAGCTGTACAGTAAGTCATCAGGTTATGCAAACAGCCTTTTCTAAAATAATTAGTAGCACATAAGGTCTTCCCCAGCTACCCAGGCCAGCAGGGGGAGAAGTATGTATGTGACACGGCTCAGTCCCACAAAAAGTGTAAAACTGAAAAACCAACAGAAGGAGCTCTCAAGAGAGCAGTAGGCTTGAGAGGGCTTTTAGCCCACCTATTCCTTCCTGGTGAACTAGAGATGCCCACCATCCTGACAGTGGGCATATGAAGATCAGTAACGGAATCACTTTCTCACAGTGATCCAAATGTGTATTTCAACTGCTATATCATGCTTGTGTTGTGATTTCAGCATATTGCAGTATGTCTCTACTAAATCAAAACATAACACTACGCAGTACCAAGTATCTTCAAAACAGTAAATTTCATGGCAAACATTTTAAACGCGCCTCATGGACTATGCAGAAGAAGCTGGTCAGAGCAGCTGCCCTGGAGTGCCTCCATACCAGACAAGGGTGTTCATCCTGCCTGAGGGCTGCTAGATAACCTGACAGGCACAGCCCCTTGACTGGTACCACTTCTTGAACACACAAGTTTTTAGTAACTATCCTGCTAGTTGAGAATGGGGGAACAAGTCCAGTGGAAGGAGCCACCAAGATGGTCAGAAGGCTGGAGCATGGAGAATACAATACAATACAAGGAGAAGCTAAGAAAACTGAGTTTGTTCAGCCATAAAAGAAAAAAAAGGGAGACCTTATTACAGTCCACAGCTACCTAATGTGAGGGTAGAGAAGAGTGAGCCAGATTGTTCTTGAAGATGAATAGCAGTAGCACAAGGAAAAGTAAGAACATAGGAAGATCTGACTGGAAAAAAAGGAGTTAGGTTCCTTTTTCTGTTTTGTGTTGTGTTTTGTTGGGTATTTTTTAAATCATGAGGCTGGTTAAGCCCCAGAACAGGTTGCCCTAACCTGCTGCAGAATCTCCATTCCTGGGAGATATTAAAAATTCAGTGAAAAGGCCTCTCAACCTGCTTTTAAAAAGCTAAATGAATAGCAAAATTTAAATTGATTAAAGCTTTCTGCTTGTTAATTTAAATCAATTTTATCCAGTAGTTTTATATCCATCCAAGCTGTCCTCTTTGCACTCCTTTTTGTACCATTAGGTTCTCCTAGACAGACCATATTGTGATACCTGACATATGAAGATGCTTAAGACAATATTTTCATCTTTACTACTTTTAAATTTTTTGTAACCTTCTTAAAATTTCTGCCAGGAATATTTGCTCAAATTCAAATTTATATCCACCAAAATCACATTAAGATCAGTATAATGTCAATAGGGAAGTAGTGAAAGATCATATTGCAGGTTTTGAAAACAAGATCCCACAACATAAACAAACCCAAAATTTCTCAGAAGACTGAAGGACTTTTCAAGCAAATAAGTCAATAAAACTCAAAGCAGTGTATGCCAAGAGAACTGAATAATGTGCTGTCTAAAATAGAAAAATTCCGTTCTTTACTGCACAGAAAGAAAACAAATCTGTAACATTAGGAAAGACACTAATCTAGGAAAGCAGATGCATGAGAATCCAAACACACTTCAACACAGAAGCACACAGAACAGCAAGTTACATCCTTACTAACCACAGATATTACATATTTTCAGATATGACATTAAAATGAAATAAATTTCAGAGAACAGCAGTTTTGTTAATGCCTGTAATAAAAAAATCTTGAAGAAATAGATTAGGTTGTAACATTTCTTTCTAAATTTTAAAGAACCATTTCTGCAAACTCAACTACTTCATTCACTGTTCATCATAGCATAGGGAAAAAGGAAATTACCATAGTGGTTAAAGATAATCCAAATTATCTTATTTTTTTATTCTCATCTACATGCATCTGTGCTGTAATTAAAACTGTGGTTTGTAACTGAAGTGTAGTCTAAATTCTAGTGAAATCATTCAGCACGGCATTGAAATTATGCTATTTGGGAGTATGCATACAAAAACACTAAAATAGACACAAATATTTCAAGGCATCTGTGGGATAAAATGTGGAAGTTTCAATTTTGGAAACTTCAACCCTGCTTGAATTTCTGTATGAACAACATGTGCATGTTAAGTGCAGTGTTCCAGTGTTAAAATACAAAAATTAGAGGGTGCACTGGAGTTAAAGATGTGCATGAGCTGCAAGTTTAGAACATGATGTCATTTATATTAGGAAGGATACTTTCCGCATATCTTAACATCCTCAAAGCTATTGCACAATGAAGACAGGGATGTATTAATTTTTCCTTTAGCTTAATGAGCCCCATACAAATAAAAATCAGGTGTAGGTGGCAGTTTCATAGTATCACAGGTAGGAATCAGCCTGCTAATCATGAAACAGTCCTATTCCTTCACATTCCCTCTGTACTAGATACAAATTGGTAGAGTACCACTTCAGTAGAAAATAATTGAATAATCAGGAAAATGTAATATTTTAAATGATTGACACGATCTACAAAATACTAAGCAGCTCCCAACTTGGAAATCAGTGTGACAGATTAAAATGGAGTAGAAGGAAAAAGTAACTGTTTTACATATCTGCTTTTTAACTTGCATCATAATCTGTACTTAAGAGCCCACTTCAGTTAGTGACATGCAATTGATAGGAAGTAATCAATATGCTAAAAAAGTAGCTTTTGAAGAGATATCACTTTGAAGATGAGTCTGAATGAACTACTAATTATTAATTAAAACATTAAGTACAGAGGTGGGTTTTCTGGTTTTTTCTTGGGTTTTTTTT
>VYXC01012077.1:165048-193154 GCA_013397175.1 Platysteira castanea | reverse complement strand
TTTTGGGTTTTTTTTTTTTTTTTGAAGGGAATAGGTGTGGAAGTTTTGGGAGGGATTTGGGATGCAGTTAGTGGCTGCTGAAGTGCAGAAACAAGATTCATGAAGCAAATGAAATAACAGAAGAGTGACTTATTCAAGTATTACACTATAATGAGTAGTGTCCATCTGGTCTATAAGGCAGAATCATGCAGTCTTGCTTGGCTTCAGAGTTCTCCTACATCTTCTCTACCAGAACAGTGCCTTAACCACCACGTTAAAGTGCATTTTGGCATAAGCTTTCACACAAGAGAGACAGATTGATTTCCTAGTCTGATGGTTATTTTTGTTAACAGTCAGAAGCTTAGCCTTTCTTTTCTTCTCTTAAAAGATACTGGCAATAGAAATGAAACATTCACTCGGATTAAAACATCTTGAACCTAAAATAATTTTAGTCAGAATCTTAAATTTTTCTTTCAGTGAAAAAAATTGTAGACGTTTTGATTTGACAGGAACAAGGTTCTTGATTTGAAGTTTGACCAGTAAATTTAAGTATGTGTATAGTAAATAATCTAAAATGAAAGCTCAGAATCCTTCATCATACTTTAATTAATTCAGTGTTTAGAAGATTACACAGCTGCATAAAAAACACCCTCATATTTTCTTAGGGACAGCATAATTTAAACAAGACTAACTCGAGTCTGAGCAAAGCCACTTCTGATACTGTGTCATTCAGGAACTGGACAATTTGTTCTTTAATTATGGCAGCTGAAATGCTACCCAGTCAAATAATATACATAGCTACCCTGCAAAAGGATTAGAAGAAGCTGAAAAGATTAAGTAGGCAGGATAACATAACTCGCAGTGCATGGTCTGCTTTCTTCCTGTAAAGGCTGACCCACATAAAGAATCGCTGCATCAGCTGACGCTCGGAGCTGTCAGTGAGCTTCAGCCGTAGGACTGAGCTGCAGCATCTCACACCTCCAGCACCAGGCCACCCGCGGCCTCAGACCCCACTGACACACAATGACTTTGGGTACACCAAAGATTACCAGGACTGGAACATTTGTAAAAAATTGCCTAAAACTGAAGATGTAAAGGGCTGACCAAAGACGGAAAATGTTCATTCGCTGTTTCCTAAAGGAGACAAAAAACCTTTGGAGAGTCAGGGAGAGGGAGAGGGGAAGGAAAGAATTGTTGGTTTGCTGGGGTTTTTTGTACGTCACAGACTGACTCCTAACAAACAAGGTTTGTTCTAGCATAACTGAGCATTTTCTGGCAATTTAAAACAGAGGGCTTGAAATGCCATTTGCAAAATCCTAAATTTGGGCAGGAAGCAAACAGCAGCATAACTGGGGCAGTAGACTGTGAACCTCTGCTTGCTCTATTACTTCATTCTCTGGTACAGAAGATGCATCTATACTACCAAGTCTCAAAGTAATACAAAACCAAGAACTAAGGACAACAGAAATAGCATGAAGTAGAAACAATTTCTGTGCATGGTGCTTATCTTCAATACAAAAATTATGTCAAGATTAACATCTAATATGCAGTAAATGGTCCTTCAGTGGACTCAAAACACATCTGATTACTTCAAGCTTTTATCATTATAATTAAATTTTTGTAGTTTATTAAGATAATCTTTTACTTATCATTCAGTTTCCTACAACAGACCATAATTATATTTTAGAAATCACACAGAGGATTTCCTCAAAAAAAAAGTCATTAGGCTTAGTGACAAATTTCATAAATACTTTAATATAGATGTTGTGCTTAAAAAAAACAGGAATGTAGAGTCAAAATTCCCAAAGTAAATAGCATCTACAGCTTCCCGTTTGATTTTTCTTTGCAGATGAAGGTTTAGTACATACATTTCAGAATTTAAAGCACAACCAATATCAAGAAAACAGAAGCATTTGCAAGGGAGCCTTTATTCAGCTTCCAAAATTTCATCTTATGTGTCGCAGCATACTCCTGAACCTACTTGCAAGTAAGGGAGGTCAACCATAGAGTCTCTCCAGGGGACTTAATTTACTCATAATAAGCACCTGGAATTTTACCGGGAGGTGGACAAGCACACATGCATTCATTTGAGCAAACGAACTCTGCACTTTAAGTTGGCAAGGGCTACTTTTCAGGTTTTGCCACAGGGAGCTTTATGGTCATACAGAGAAAGAGAGACATGGATGCCTATGGTAAAAGTCGTAGCTGAGACAAAAGTAGCTGCTTTCATCCACCTTGGCATAGAAGCATCTCTAGCACAGCCTAGCAGTGTGATGATTTTAAAGACTCAGAAAAGTTGTACAAACTTTTGGGCTGAGAGGGCAGTTTACATGCCTTAATTATTAATGTTTACCTAAAGGGCAACCCCATCCTAGCAAGGCAAGATGAAGGCATCAGGTTTTAGAATCAGAAAACTTGTGATGTCAGTCCTGGTTACTTTCGATCTACCCAATGGTTATCATATCTGATACTCCTTTTTTTTTCTTTTTTTAAAAATCATAGAATGGCCTGGGTTGAAAGGGACCTTTAAGATCACCTAGTTCCAACCCCCCCGCCACAGGCAGGGACATCTTCTATTAGACCCAGTTGCTCAGAGCCCCATCCAACCTGACCTTGAACACTTTCAGGGATAGGGTAGCCATAAGTTCTCTGGACAAATAGTCTATTCAAGTCTGTAAACTCTTTTAGGCCACACCATACTTAAGAGCTTGTTGCTGTAATATCTCTCAATGGAATCCCAACCCCAGCTCGCCCATGAAGCTAAGAGTTAGAAATATTTTCCAGGCTAGTCTAGAACTTCTAGAACAGTTTTCCAGAAAAATGTTCAAATAACAGCTAAAATCCAGGCCTTCTGAAAAGAAAAACCAACACATCTCCCTAGTCAACTACACAAGAAAAAAAAAGAAATCTCAGTTTCCTTCTGCAGAAGGAAATGGCCAAAAATATGCCTTTGTTAGAACAGTTTTTGTCTAGTTCTGCTACAACCAGCTAGGGATCTGCTCTATAGTCTGAGTCACACTGGAAGCAGTTTTGGCGTCTGGTTCGAGAAGGAATCTGTTATGTCCTCCATCCTTCCCCAGTATGTGGTTAAACCCAGTATCTGCTTCCACCAGCACCATCCCTTTCCCTGTCTTCCCCTCTTCTGAGGAAAAGGGCAAAAGGAAACCTAGGATGGAGAAGAGTAGAACAGGTGAACTCAGCCCAGATCTGGGCCTCATATGGTCTCACCTAGTTAGGGAGGTAAGCTTTAAGAGGTGAAAATACCTGCTTTGAAACACAGTCTATCTAATTGTAACACAGGTGTCATTTCCAAACCAACCAGCACAGCTAGAAGGCAGCACCATGTGCACCTTGGGCACCCTAGGCAGCTGCACTCATGCATTTTGCAGCAATGTGTTCTATTCATTTAGGCACCCACTCTAAACAATAGCAACTACATGGATGCACATATGTGTTTTTGTGCACTTCTCTTTAGGCATTCTAAAGAAAAGCTTATTATCTTTCAGCATAAGTTAGTAGCTCACCCTTTTACCCTTTACAAGTGTGTGTGGAGTCTTTGAAACAAATAGACACTGGAAGAAAAGTAGAGTCCTGTTTTAGTCAACTCTCAGTCATCCTAGAAAAGGCCTGAATTCCCTTCCACTCTCAAATGATAGCTTTTCCATGCCTTTAATGGCTTTAAGTCTTTCCCCAAAGCATACTATTCCTGTCATATTTTAGACCATCCAACAGTGTTACAGGTGATAATCCAGATTTATACAATGACATACAGATACTGCTGTGCCATTTTTTATGCTCCTTTTTAAAGACACTATATTACAATAGAATAAGTTTTTCTAAGGTGACTACAGTATGTTATTCTATACTAGGAAAAGCTGTTAATGTAAAACATAGCAATACGTAGGAGTAATTCAACTTTTTTCTTTTCATGCATTACTTTACACTTTCCAACATTAATTTTGGTCTGTGATCATGCTAGCCTGACATCTAGCTTAGCTAGAAAGCAGTGAGATTTTCTATTTTTGTCTGAACTTGAAAAAAATCTTTAAACCAGTTCATCACCTACATCTTTTGCTACCTACTTTTCAAAACTAAAGGAAATAGGTCCTTTGGAAGCCTGTGACACATTACAATCACTTTGATACAGCGAAACCCAACTATTTATTCCTATTTGTTCCCTTCCTCCCTAGGGCCTTATGATCTATTTATTTCTCATCATGTGACAATTTAGGAGCGACTATAACCAACTTGACTTTCAAAAGCCTTTGATATGGTTATTTCTGGACCACTCAAACAATTACAGGAGGATTTTAGTAGCTATACACAACTCATCAATAGAATTCTGAAACGTATGGGAAGTTTGAACTTTCCTTATCTCACCTGCCACTAACAAAAACCAAATCCTCGATAGTCCCTGTAATGCTCAGGATCACTAATGACTTCATGGTGATTTACTAAACCATGAGCCGAAATTCCAAGGAATAGCCCACTAGAGAACATAACATTTTCATACAGTCTCAGCCACCTCACTTTAAAAGTTTTTTTTCTGTGGGTATGCAAGGATTATTGTTACAAATATGTCTATAAAATCCTGTTTGCTCTAGTGATCAGATGTATTTATTAATTCGCTTTTGTGCTTCATCTTTTGACCCTTTCTCTAAGCCTACCTTTGATCTGTAAGAGGATGCACCTTGCACAGTCCTTTCCGTAACTGGGACTTTCTACCTTAATTAGTTTTTGGCACCTTTCTCGTGCATGGCTCTGACAGCCCACACGCTCTCCTAAATCACTCATTAGAGAAACAATATGCAGGAAACGAACAGATGTTATATTTAGAGCTGCAGTGCTGAGTAAAAGTGTTTTATTCTTTTTATCATTTAAATTAAACATGCCTGTTTAAATCCCTCGGTGACTTCCCATTCACCTCCCACAGTAATCAGAATCACATGCTTCTGAAGTGCAGAAATACAGATCAGTATCTTTTCTGTAACACACTCCTGCCTCAACCCCACTTCTCTCACCCCATCACCTCCTCCAGGAGTTTCTGATTCATTCCTTGGCTCTTGCTTAGACCATGCTGACATAGCCAAGCTCGAAGCCTCTTCACCGCCTTTGCCCACAAGTCTCTCTTCCAAATAAGCAGAAACAAGTGGTTTCATAAACCTCAGCCCACGTTCTCCCTCCCACAAAAAAAACAAACCAAAACCAAAACATGAAAACCAGAACACCCAAACATTTTCTGAAGGTACGAAGATTTTGAGACAGGGAAGATCTGTGATTCAGTCCACAAGACAACAGTCTCTCTCTGGAAGAAGTATGACTCTCTGCCTCCTACACACACTGGCACTTGATAGTCCAAGACAGTCTTTTACAGCCTTGGGACAATTTTAATTCACTCCTCATACCTTTTGATCCACATTTTAGATTAATTTTCTCTCTGGTGCTCATTCTCAGTTCTGTTTCTCCCTTACGTATTTCCCTTTGGCACCTACAAGCCTGTGTACAACAGCTCAAATGTCCCTTCAGGTATCTTTGCATTCTTACAAGGCTCATACCATTCTGCCTACTCAATTTTCTTTATGAACAAAGTTCTGGGATCCCCATTCAACCAGAAAAAAAAAAAAAAAAAATAAAAGCATCATTTGGAGGACAGAGAGAAATAGCAGTAAGATATCTACAGAAGGGAAAGAGAAAAAAAGGCAGGAACACAAAAATGTGAATACCTCAGGAGAGAGTATTTGTCATATCTGTGCAACATCTGCTTCTCCTGCCACCATTTTTCCCTCTGCTTCAACCAGAGCTACAGCTGTACAGACACAGCAGTTGCTTTCTCTGCAAACTCCTTTTGCTACTTACCTCATGAACTTCACTGTCCTCTATAACCCAGGGGAGCACATAGGAAAGAATTTTATCCCTAAATGAAGTAGTATGAACTGTATTTATTCAGTTTGGCTTAACAATACAAAAGATATTGAATAGACATGTCCAAGAGACTCTTCAGGGAGACAGCCCAGCCCGAGAGAGAAGCGAGCCATCCAGGAGAGTGTTTCTGCCTGCATTAATCCGTGGTGCTGGCAGTGTGTACATGTACCACACACATATGATTGTGTGCAGTGTACCTACTGCAAAGACATGCTCAGCCTCACTGCCAGGCTGGAGCTTGGAGACACGGAGCTGCAGCCACCTAGTTGTTATCAGGCTACAAGTTTCGGCAGCCCTTAATGCTTTCCTCACACTGAGCACACAGTGTGATTTCCTCCTGTCACATACCACCAAGCAAGCCAGATCAGAAACGGAAATCCTTTAAGAGAGCATCAACCATCTATCAAATAAGTGTGAGGCTTTGGAATACATCTTCAGCCACATCAAAACCCCAGTTTCTCAGTCAGTTAAAAACAAACACAGAAAGGGGAGTGACAATATAACAACCATAGCTGTGCTGCAGTGCACATAATAATACTGTGCCCCAAAAAACCAAGCAGTTATACTTCGCATATGTATAACAGCTAAAATCACAAGAGATATGCTATGAAAAAAGTAGAGAAAAATACATTTTAAATGCATTTAAAAATTGTCAGAGAACAAAATATTAAATTTCCCTGCAAAGCCATTTGCTTAGTATTTTGGTCAGCAGCTCTTACGTGAAGCTTACTCATTTTAAGTGCAAATTAACGAAGCTTATATTTGTAATAAAATATGCCTGTAAAAAGATCGCGCTCCTCTTTTCCTTTCCCTCCTACACTCATTCTCCTGACAGGCAGGCACATATAAGCAAATGAAGAATGCCTACTAGGATTATCTCACTGGAAAAATGAGATCAATTACTGTTGCCTGACATGTCTTACAATGCATATAAATTCAAGAAGTGTGCCACTGTCTCTCCTCCAGCTATGCCACATATTAGCTGTGCCCTCATATTATTAAAATCCTCAAAGCTGTTGTCATAAATACAAAAATAGGTCAAAAGGAGGTAACCAGATGGTTCCTTGAAACCTTAAGTATAAAATACATACAATAGCAAAACACAGTGGTAGTCTTGCAGCACATAGTCAAAGAGCACACTATAAGGCTGTTTCGTCCAACATTAGGTTCTTACCCAGTAAGACTAAAACATGTTTCAGTGAATAGGGTTTGTAATGAAACTCATGCCAGGTTGGATTTAAGTACCTCTCTGCAGTGTCAGCAAGTCCCTAATATTATTAGAACTGTGCTGTCATAAAAGAATAAAAGCGAAAGTTTGGATTACCATGTAAAGAGTGGTTTCAGCACACATTAGAATTCAAAAACATGAGTTAATCCTGTTTTAATCATGAAGTCATTAGGATGAGCCAGTTTTACAAAACATTTTAACCGGAATGATTCTAAATACAACTTCAGAATTTGCCAAAGCTTTCATAATTTAGTATCTATGCCACAGCAGCCACAATGGAGATGAGCAGAAAGGCCAAAGGCTTGTTTATTTTTAAGGCTCTATAAGACGATCCAATAAAGAACTCCATCTCCTCCTAAAGCTGTAATAATATCTGTGTCAAGGAAATAAGATCACCAACTGCCAATAGTTTTTGACACTCTAATAGCTTGATTACATAAAACATCTTTTGAAAAAGAAAATGCTTTCAAGAACTTGTGCAGTTGTCTGAAACATATTAAGAAAGAAAAAAGTGAGTTTATAAATAGAACATTTTTGGTTTTCATGAAGGCAAAGCAAAACGTGATGGTAAAATGAAATATGATGGTGGATATATGGTGGTTTCAAGATTAATCCGAGTCTAGAAAAAGCCAGGATATGGAAGATAAGGGAATCAAAGGCCATGACACATATTATAATTATCTCAGAAACAAGCAGGATTGTAACCTGTCACCTCAGGGCCCAATAATTAGCACTTTACTCATGGTATATTGAAGGCATGAAGCCAAATCTGTCCAAAATGTGAAGTTTATAAGAGATTACTTGGGAATCAGAATTCGGTATCAGCTCAGAAAAATAAAACTATATGAACAGCTTAAAAGATAGCTGTACAGTTATAATGAAGATTTGGTCTAGCAGTCTGTCTAAAAGAACATGTGCTGCACTGGGATACTTTGCTGAGAGTTTCTGGCAAGTTAAGTTTAAGTCACAGGAAATAGAAAGTCACAGATTTCACCTCCAAAGATGTTATCAACAAACTTCATTAAAGTCAAAGCTACTTTCATTTTTTGAAAAAATCTACTGCAGCTATTGACAGGGAAATCAGTGCAATATTGCTCCACTTTTTTAGAGACAGTAAGAGACACAACTTACACTCATTTATTTCAAAAAAAATTATCTCTAGAAAGAAAAAAACCCCAAACCATGACAAAGCGAGTATCACTGTTATCTCCCATAGGATTGGTATTATCTGAAGCATGCAGACTTTAGCGATAAATCAGCTCAGAGGAATAGTCACATGGTCCAATACTCTGTGTCTAGCACCTAACATGTAAGCAGCCATGTACTGCAGGACTTTGGAAGCTAAACCAAGGGGAAGTGACTGTCTAGGCACTGTGAAGATGCAAGAGGAAATCTGTACAAAGAACCAGTGGGGAGGCAAGGGACAGGACAGGGACAGCCATAATGACAACCCACTGACTTAAAACATACCTCGAAATTGTGTTCAACTAATAAATAATATAGTGATGATTTTTAAATACTTTCATCACGAAACTGTGGTTAGTAAATAGAGGTAAATGCAAATAAATAAAAGGCCTTTATCAAAAACCAATCAGCAAACTTCAGAGATGCCAACGTTAACCCGTGGTACAGCCATAATAGTTTTATTCAGTTACTTGCATGTGCTAGAATGCTGTGACTGCTTCTAACTAGAAAAACTGCTATCGTGACCCATGCTGTCATCACCAAACTGCATCATCTAGAACATCATCATATATTTGAAAACCATTCAGCAATTGCTGCTAATTTAGAATAAACTCTTCTTTAGGAGCCCTGCATTTCAGTAGAGTGCACAACTGGGGAGGTACTGGACCTATATTAAGTATCTATTGCTCTCTTGGTGACATGCAAGGTGTTAATCATGAGCAGCAGGGATGTAATTGCCTAGATCCAGCCTACCTAGCACTCGTGCTTCTCAAGATATACTTTTATTTAAGCTGTTTCACTTTCCCTGATTACCAAAAGGTTTTTAAAGAAGAGGTGGCTAGAGGCACATCTGTCAATGCATCAAGGTCAGACTTATTCCCTTCCTGCCCCTTTTAGGTATCTAAGTGTGGCATTTTTTTCCACAGATCTCTTTCTTAGGTTCTCTGAAGAACAGCCAATTCCCATAGAAGCAATTTCAGCACTACCTTCTCTCAAACCAGTTTCATATATAAAATATGTATTTTATATTTGAAACAGAACCTACTGCATTATAAGATTCAGTGAAAGCTTCACAGGATTCAGTTCAGTTGAATAAATATTTCTTTTATCTCTTCCACCCACTTACACAGCAGCAGGCACACTTCCAGGACACAGAATGCATGTCTCTGTTCCAGTATTGAATTCAACTCCCTCCTCTTACAATGCCCAATCACATATTTGTAAAAGAACCTTTGTAAAGTCAGTCCTGGATTCTAAAAAGGAAAAATCTACCCCAATTAACACAGAAAACTTCCTATATTCATAAAGAAAATATACTCCTTTGGATATACCCCTTCGAATGGAGAGGGACATTTTGTGATCCAGTAAGGGAAAAGAGAAGTTCTGCAGTGTTTGAAGATATACTTTATTGGCAGGCCTCACAAACTCTTGAAAAACATTCCAAGTTAGATATTTAAAATGAAACTAGTTCCAAAACACACACTTTCCTCTTGTCACACATCACAGTGTTGCTAACTCATATAAAGACACTTAGTTTAGTCACTTCTTCATATACACAAAACACTTGTTCCCAAGGGTAAAGCTTGACAAGCATCACAATATGCCTAGGAGTATCCTGACTCTCAGCTCAGATACAAAGATAGTATGGCTCTGAAAATTACTGGAATGTAAGCTCTATTAATTTGATCATGTAAGTGCTCAAATACTGTGGCAAATATTAAGTAAAGAGATCAGTCTTATAAACTGGCTTGTATTAAGTCATTCTGTATTTTCTTCAAGCTAAAAGCACACACAGCTAGCTGCTGTTGTTCAGTTGATGGGCAATATTAAGTTGTTAAAATGCATATTCCGTCATGATCCTGAACTTCCCTTTTAATTAAAGTCCTGTGAACTGGTGTACCTGACCCTTAGTGGAAAGGGTACTGAAAGAGGGAATCTGAAACCATCAGAAAAAACAGGTGTGAGGAAAAAAAACAACTCCATTACCAAATCTGACATTCTGGTAATATAAGCTTTAGAACAAACTGGTAGCCCCTAAACAGGTTATTTCACATCCCACCCACATAAAACTGCACGGGGTTCATCATAAGCACACCAAATCTCAGTTCAATACAACAATTTATTTTAAACATTTTTAGCTGAGTTTATTATAGTGCTTAGCAGAAGAGCAAATAAGGAATGTTTCATGCTGCACAGAATTTTATTTTTGCCTTTAAATTAGTATCCAGTGAAGATTAGGCATGATAAATGCAAGAAAGATGTATGATCCTGAACTTCCCTATTGATCATATGTAGTTTTACTACATTTTACTGAAATTAATATCTACTCCTTGCTGCTTTGTTGGAGGTTTTTGTCCTCCTCAACATACACAAGTCTGGACTGTTCATTATTTTGCATTCTATTTTGTGTAATGCTCTCTTCAATAGATATTCTACACTGTTCTTTCAGTTTTAAAATGAATTGTACACATCCTTCTTCTCTCCTGTCCTCCCACCCCTAAACCAGATATAATTTAACAAGATTTTCAGTATGCCTTTTTTTTTCTGTTATTAATGAATTTTAAAATATCACTGAACATTTCTCCAAAATGAAAATACTTAATTTCTTTACATTTTTTATTAAAACAAATTTTAACATGTGGTTGTACTCTGGAAACAGACTTGAAAATTGGCATCTCTTCCTAATAGATAATTCCTGGTATGAACTTGAAGTCTTGCCCACTAAACTTCCTGAAAGACACTCAACTACTATTAAATCAGATAATGACTTCCACTGGTTGTAGTTTTGGTAATTAGAAGTATTATGCTAATAAGCATAAACTTAAAGCAACAAATCCCTCAAAATGGCTTTTACCAAAATGAAGAGGTGCCACTTCTTTCTCCCACTGTATGATGACTACTTTCATGTTGTCATTCTTACTCTCCCTACCAGCATAAACATATAGTGACTACTAGAATCAGTGTTGTGTTACCAGAAAATCAATGACAAAGAATCAAACACTGTTTTTTTATACACAAGATAATAGTTTCACTCTTGTCTGCAGTAACAAGGCTTTAATAGACCAATTTTAGCCATTGCATGTTAAATATGTAGATTTAGGTAAAATAGAAAGAGTCTAGAAAAGCAATAAGAATGGTAAAATATTTAGAAACTACTGTCTCCAAAGTCTATGATGTTTAGACAAAAAAAAAAATTAGGTATAGGAATAAGAACAGTCATTCAATACATAAGATTGTTACAGCAAAACCAGCAATAAGTTGCTTTACAAGACAACAGAAGGAAGTACCATTAATTAGTCTAATATAGACCAGGAACATTTAAGTCAGATACTACCTACCTTTTGAACTAGAAAAACTATTAAGGCAACTGGAATAAACTACCTAAGGATTATTATTAAGTTTCCACTGTTAGATTAAATTTGTTCTGCCAAGTCTAGATACATTCAGTCACCATTCCACTTTACAGAGTTCAGTAGCAATTATCTTTTATGCTGTTCCCTGTAACATCACATTCCTTCTTCTTCCTGCTCCTTTAACATACCTTCAGTCCAACTTAAGGCATGACACAATGCTTGTGGGTCATGCCACAAATATAATTCAGAAGCTGATCATCTTAAAAAGCACACATCTGTTTTCTTAAGCTGTGGGACCTCTCTGGGTTTTGGTGTGAAGTATCTGCTCATTTTCAACCTAGAGGATTTTTCAGGATCCAACAACCTGCAAAGTTGATCAACCAGTAGACCCTAGAGGTGATGAGCATGAATAGTCAAAGCCTGTACTACCAAAGATGGTACTGTAGAATGTCTACCTTAGTAAATAGCTGGGACAACATGAGGATCTTTTTCGAGGATTTCTTGGGGAAATCAGCCGCTTTTTTGGACTTTGTTTTGACAGCACCTTAAATCAAATGTGCTGTCAACTCTTATGCCCACACCCCATGACACCATACAAATAGAAGCATCTCTGTTGTACTTTTTATGGAAATCTGAGTGAACAGTAAGAGTTACAAAGAAAAAACACATACATATTACTGTTCATAATATGCTTATTACTATGCAAGAGTTATTCAGAAAATGAGCACAAAAAATGATACATCTTGAAAACTACCCTATTCAGGATTCTGGAATTCATATTTGTTGTACCTAACAAAACTTCTTAAAGGAAAAAATATGCTAGCACAGAGTTATACAATTATAAAAATACAATGGTTTGTGATTTTCTCTTCTACTATCTGTCATGCACTCATCTTGTTCAAAAGCAAGATAGCAGTAGCAGCAAAGTGCAGCTACATGTAAAGCTTTCCTCAGGCTGCAGGGAGACATCTACTCCCAACATGGGTGTGTGTTCCTACACTTCAATACACTAACCCCAAGTATTACGAGAAAACAGCTGACAGGGCCATGATCCAAGTTAAGAATAACTCAAAAAAACCCCAAAAACCCATGCATGGTGGAAGTGGAGATACCAAGTGTTATGCTGTTGGATGTTTTTTTAAGTTCAGTGATCTGCTTTATAAAACAGTCCAGCAAATAGTTGTATCAGCACAATTAAAGGAACAGAGAACGGTAGCAGGGAATCAGAAAGCAACCCAATCAACCAACGTGTGTTTATTCAAATCACATTCCACTCAGCCTGTATTAGGCTGACCTCTAAAGCCCATAACAAATCGACAGCCCGCCAACAACTGCAGGAATTTCTCCTCCAACATGTATCGGGCTCAGGAGAGGCCCGAGGTGTACAGCTGACTAAAATGGGGCTGCAACGCATACGCATAGCGTGGGAGAGTTACTCACGCATGAGCTTCTTATAGTAACCAACTCTCCCACATTGTGCACTGCATGCAGTTAATACCTATATGGATATCAAAAAGATTTGATATGCAAGAAAGTTGATTTGCCTTCTGCAAACATTAACTTGGATGTTTCCTTCTTAAAATACGAAGAACGAGATATGGCATTAGGTCTGACATTTAATTTCATTCCTAAAAAAAAAAAAAAGAAAAAAGAAATGGAAGCGCGAAGAGTTAAGAATGCAGAAAAATGTGACTTAATATGTAAATACAACAGAAACACCGGTATGGCATTATGCAAAGTGAGTGCCACTAGAGATGAATTATAAAATAACTTGTTCTAAATGAAGGACAAGCACTAAAAGAATGTACACATTCATATACCAGCTGTCTTATTGTTGTGGGCTGGGGGGAACCTATTGAACCGAGAACTGAAGGAAAGAACAAATGTTCTTTTGTATTTAACTAACGTAGTGATAACACCCAGTGATGAGGGCCTCCCGTGTTGATAGTTTATGGGCTAAATGAATGTGGTGTTTTCCTCAATCACTGACTTACACCTGATTTTTCTGCCTTCAGACCTGCCCAAAAACATATGTAAGTGAGAACAGGACAGTGGGGAGAAAAAAATAGACAGCTCTCACTGATAAGCTGCAGAGGCACAGTCAGGAAGCACTCTCCCTTCCACATCTAGATCAAGTAAGATTCTAAGGAAAGAAGCTCAGCGTTAACGTGCCCCTTGAGAAAGACCCATGAGCTGGGCTACAATTATGTATTCCTTTATAATTAGTTTTCATAAATATACAATGCAGTTATTTTAATACCAAGAACTACTTAGCAATTCTACATTACTTAAACATGAAGCTTGCACATCCTCTTCAAACATTGTATCATATATTAGAAATTAATTCAATACCTATTCTTACTATGTATAACCTGAAGAGATGGAATGATACATTTGAAATTCCATAAAGGGTATCAGAATAAGAATTATAACCAGCTACCTAGAATCTGACACTCCAGTTCAGCACATTAGTCCAAATATAAAATAATGTAAGATAAAATCACATGGCATCTTAGGTTTTCATGGTTCTGTATTCCTACAAGATAAATTCCTAACCACTACCAAAACTTCACAATACCTTCTAGGTCATATAGACAAGAAACTAAGAGTTAGAATTAATCTCAAGAGCATGCAACATGCTTATGGAGAGAACACATGTTTAACTAAGGCCTGACAATCTGCAGTAGGTTTCTAGGTTTCCAGAAAGTCACAGTAACAATTTTTGCAACTTGGCTTTTAAATTTAAGGAAAAGAAGTTGCATCAGCATATTTATTTTTATCCCTAGTGTTTCTTTCTGCTGTAATGCAAATAAACTCTACATATCTAGTAATAATACTGTAAAAAGAATGAAAGTGACAAAGTAAGAAAAAGTTTACATTCAGTACCAGTCATATTACAAGTATATTCACCATGAACATTGAATTGCAACTATACTGGAAAAAAATCAAAACCAAAAAATCAACTTAGAAGCCCAACTTTCTTTTCAGTACTCAAGTAACCACAAACTTGTAATATCACTCACCAAGCCATATCATTTATACTAACCTCCCCAACATCATCAGATATCTATCTTCAGACAGATAACCTGGAGCCATTAAAATTAAAACCCCATCAGATTCACGAGCGTTAAACCCGTGAATTTCTGGCCTTCAACAACTCCTACATGAGGAAGACATATAACGCTTTTCCTCCCCATTAACATGGAAGAATCAGCATTGCCAAGGATGGGTGATAATGCCTCCTCCTAGGCAGCACCTTCAGCCAAAATACAGTAGGGCTGCCTGTTAGGTTCACTCTGATGTTATGGGTCAAATGTACAAGATTAGGGCCACTAAACCCAGTCAGCAAGACAGAATATTCTACGTTAAGGATGAAAAGCCAGCATGATTGAGCAGCAAGAGATCTGTTAGGGAATCTCTGACAGCTCTGGATTTGCTCAAGGTCTTCCACAGCGATACACAGATTTGGGGAACCACCAGATTAGTAAAATACAACAGAATTTCAGTCATTTTTTTCACTATGTACATTCATCATCAGACCAGAACAATTCCTTAAAAAGGAGGATTCTTAAGAAACAAGTCCTTAAGAAAGGCAAGAAATTAATCTTGCAGAATTAAATGACTTAAGATATGATCTAAGATATGGAAGTCTTAATAGTAGGATATTTTGTTTCAAGATGGCAGCATTTCTCATTTCAAGAAATATCCAATCAACATGTCTAAAACAAGCAGTGTCCCCATCGGAATCAGCAGCCAATAAAAAGCTAATAATTTCAGCCTAATGCTCAGTAAAAGCAATTAATTTCACAATATATAATTGCAACAGAAGTTTTCAATGCCAAATACAGCAACATGGTTTTGCACCCTGCTAAAGCAGCAAAATAACTGCTAATAACCAGTTATTTGGCATTGGGCAAGAGTAGACAGAAGAGCATAGGAGTACAAAGAAAAACATGAGCATTAAATGTATCACCCCTTATGCAACTAGTTTTAAACTTATCAAACCTCTACAACAAATCTCCAAGAATACTGGAAGGAAAATCTACTCTGCCCATCTTAAGTCCATCTGCATTTAGAAAACATTAAATGCAGGAGGCTATGTTTTCTAAGCTTGCGTTTGTTTTATTCTAATTGAAGCTTCATCTTAAGGTACAGCCAGTTGGAAAAACTGATTAGCTCTGTGTGGGATGGACAAAACCTCCATGATAGATACTGGTTGATTTAAATTTTAGAAAAAGCAGTAGCTAAAAATTTCTGCACAGCTGGCAACTGGCAAGTTACAGAGATTGAGCGGGAAAAAGTACTTTATTGTGCAGGCTAAAAGGAAAAAAATAAACAGGACAGCTTAATTGGACAACATGGTTTCACATTTAGGAATAAGTCTATGTTGTTTATGTAAATTGCACTCAAGTATTAGAGAAGAGGTGGTACAGAGGTGGCTGACAGCATTAATTTTAGGCAGAGTAGACCATCTATTTTATTGCATTACATAAGGTTTGGCTGCAAAGCCCATTAAAGTCAACTAACTCTTCATTTACATGAATTGTCTTTGAATTTGACCCAGAATTTAAACAGCACGACTACTTGCTTTGTAAGCACAATGCCTGAAAAAATTCCAGTTTGCAGATGAGATTTCCCATGTCAGAGTTGAACCACACTGACAGAATAAATGACTCTGCACATTCCATCTCATATGTTGCAGAAAATATTCTTACTCTTACCTGGACATTTTCTTCTGTAACTTGAATTTCAGCAGTGTAAATATAATCAATAAGCATCCTTAGAGTCCAGCCATCAACTTCCTTTATTCGAACTTTTTTTGCTCGGCTTTCACTCATCTCACCTACAAATTCAGTAGGTATTTATTAGTCAAGTAAATAAGACAGAAATACAGCACAAATGTAGAAGTTTAATAGCAGCAGAAATTTTGTGTATGAACAGTTGTGATAGTAGAAAAACTTCAATAATAGTAATTTAATTTCTTTCTTTCCTTCCTTCCTCCAGTGGGAAAGGAAGATTTTGCTCTTACCATCATGCAAATGCTACCTGGGTTAATACTTTTAGTGCAGGTGATCTATTTTTTCCAGTGTAAAATATCAGGAAAATATTGTTATCAGACCTAAATAAGACACTTCAAATGCATACAAAAACATTTTGCTGGGAAAGCAAACTATGAAAATACTCCACCTTTATTAACTTCTGAATTGAAGGAGCATACTAAACACGGTCTGGAGTAAATTTATTTCAATAAGAAAATTTATATCCCCGCAGAAGAATTAACATACATATTTCTTTGCTTGCCTACTTACTATTCCCTTAGCGATTTCACCTCTTTTACAGATCCAATTTAACAGCTCAAACTCAAGCTAAGATAAAATGGTAAGCAAGGGAAAACTTGCTGGATCTCATTTTGTGGAGGCTGACATGTTGGCCGTATGCCACAAGCGATCTTCATAGAAAGGCCTGCAAAATAACTTCCACCTTGCAAAATATGATGTTTCTCAAAGTGCAATATTTTCTTTATGGCTGATATAACTATCCAAATATATATTTTGAAGTAAAGACTCTAACCTTCTTCATGACTTCCAGATCAGGTCATCTCAGACCTTCAAACGCTCTTGCACTGACTTTCACTGAGAAACAAAACATGAACTACAGAAGTTGTGTTGGAAGGTACATAAAATTTGACTTGGGAAGAGTATATCCCAATCTCTGAATACATTAGTTTCTTATTCTTCTATGTCAGATATTATTTCTTTCCCTTAGGCACAGGCATCTAGAGATAAGGGTATTGGTGATATAATAAATTTATTGTATACAACAAGAAAAGCAGACAGGGTGGAGAAGTGAATAAGAATATAATAACCATTGCTGGTATTTTCTTATGAAGTCATACACATTTTCATTGTTTGTTACCCTCTGGTCTCTAGGGTTGGTGTCAAACAATGCATTTTACCCAGTGCTTTCAGCAAAGGGACCATCACTGAGAAATGTTGCCATTATTCATGCCTTTTTTTGAACTGAAGGGTAAAGAATGGCATTGCAAATCAACCTTTTAAGTGGCAGGAAGTTCAAAAGACCATCTACCCACATAAAAACCAGCAAAATCCAGCCCCCACAGAACTTCCTCCTTTCACCTGCACTTCTGAAACATTCCCCTACATCTTTGAAGGATGACTACAGCAAGCTCCCTGCAGGGCCCTGAATTCCAAGTTTCTGCTTCTAGTTTGACACAGATTAAACCTATTGATCTTCAGAGCATGTAAGCTGCAACTTATTTATTATGCAAGCTGCTGTGGAGGTGGTCCTTTGGGAAAATTGTGTGTGTGGGAGAGCAGATTTTGATATTCTGCAAGCACATTAGGTTTGTTTTCAGATTTTGTGTCAAGGCTTTTAAAGTCATGGATAGGCACCTTCTCTGTTTAAAAACCAAGCCCAGAATATAAAAATAAAAAACTCTAAACAAGAAAAATAACAAAATAAAACACCCCACACCCAAACAACAACAACAACAAAAAAAACCCCATCAAAAATAACACCAAAAAGACTTGTTTCCAACTTTCATGTGAAACACACATGCAATCTTACTACAATTCTAGATCAACCCATATCTGTTCAATAGATTACATAGAGGAAACTATAGATGCACTCAGTAGGCAGTCTCAGTTTAGAATTCAACCTGCTGAAGAACTCAGTTTATGACTGGGAAGCAGCACCACCATGTCTCCACAGAGCTCTTAACAACAGGAAAGTTTATTGTGAACAGAAAGAAAGCACTGAGCTGATCCAACCTCCCAAGCAGCAGCAGCAAAGCACCAATTGAGTTGAAGATACTAAAGGGGCTACCTAAAAAGCTTATGTGGCGCCTCACAAAGTAATGAAAAGAAGGCTTTTTTCTTTTTTTTTAACCCAAGAATTTTACTAATGGAGAATGGAAGCGAAGAGAGCAGGTAAATCCCTAAGGATAACTGCCACTGCAGAAAAGAAAATTAAACTCAGGTCACCCTTGTCTGAAGTCAGCCCCTACAGCCACTGAAGAGTCCCTTCTCTGACGTTTTATAATCAATTCCTCTAAAAAGTAGATTTAAAACATATTTCTAAATAATTCCACTGTATAAAAAGAAAGACATATTCCTAGCAACATAGATTAAACAGCAGGGACAGTCTTCTCCACTCTGCCCATTGGATAATTGTTACTAACTTTCTATATTTTGTAACTTTAAAAGACAGTAACTTCTTCTTTCCCGAGATTTATTAGGGCTACCACTACAAGTACAAATGGGGAAAAGGAAAAAAAAAAACAGGCAGAGAGTTTGAACCCAGTTAATACCATATCCCAGCCTGCACCGCAGTAATACTTAATGACTCAGAGAATGATGGAATCAACCTGTAAACACATGTCTAAATATAAGCTTCTAATTTCTAGTCAAGGAGTAAGCCTAAAGCATAAGAGTGCAGTTTTTTTACCGTCTTTTCAGTCCATGTTTTATTCTGGATGGAAGAAGATACTTTTCCATTTGGTTGTGGCCATTTAAGGGATCAAATTTGCTTATTTGAACTTGCAGATTACTGGATGAGAATAAAAATCCACCTAGGAAGTGTGAATTCCAGGCTTCACGAAGAGAACAGATACAATGAACTTCAGGATTTTTTTATGTGGAGAACAGCTGAAATGCACCAATACCACAGCTGGGCCGTGCTGTAAGCAACCTATAAGCCTAGCTTAAAATCTGTTGGTAACTCCTAAAGCCACAGCTGAATTCTATTTAAGCTCCCACCAATTTGGTTCACTAACTACACAAACCTTGCCACAGATATATTACTTAAACACTTCACACCCATTACTCAAGCAAGCATTCCCACCTCCTGCACCACTAGGGTTAAAGAACACCTACATTTAAAAACATATAACAAGTTAAAATTTTTAAAAGGGACTGAAGCAAGGGAAGAGAAGATTTCAGTAATTCTAGCCGGAGGGCAGCTACAGACACTGATGCACTGGCACTCTGAATGGGTAATAAACTACTTCAGAGAAAGGGCAGTCAGGGCAAGCAGAAATGTCTTAATCACAGAAAGCTTAATAAAAAGCTATACTCTGAGTAAAGAGTATATTCAATGTGATAGTCAACAACAGTTAATCTCTAATACAGAACTAACATAAAAGGCATGCATTTCTCTGCTGCTAAGGTGATAAAAAGGAACTGTAGGAGCAGCTTTTTTCATTCTAATTTTATAGACAGCAGTAAAAATTAAGAAAGAATTTATCAGTCACCCAGAATGTCTATCTCAATCAAAAATGCAAACTTAAAGAGCTACATGAGGAAGAGACATTTAATTTTACAAGCAACTTCAAAATACTGTTGTATAAGTGACTCTACTTCTAGCCTTGATTATGCCAAAATATTTGCATATAAAATCAAGAATTATCAGCTGCTTCCCCAGAACACAACAGTATTTCAAATGTTATCCATCTTGTTGCATACAATTAAAATTATTAAAACACCAATCTGTTTGCATATGGGCAGGCCAAGAGTCCCATTTCTACCTCCATCTGAGCTGGTGGTCAGAAGCAATGCATTACAGAGAAGTCTTTTAATTTCAGACAGTTGACAATGACTACAAAGCTGGCACAAGATTTAAGGAGGAATAGACAAGACCTCAGAAGTTAATTTTAACATGCATTTAGTAGCTTTCTTACTTTGACACTGGATTTCACATTATTTCAATGTGATTTGTAGCCATGATGGAATTAAACCCACAGCACATGAATTTCAGCTGGAGGCTCCTATGAGCCTATCTTAGCCTCGCAAGCCCTCAGCATTCCTGCTCTAGCAGTAAAGCAGTAACTTGGCCAGCATGGAGTGAGCAGAAGTAGAATCAAGTCTGTACCGAAAAGTAGTGGCAATGATCCAGAGTACATATGTCATGGAGAATTACCCTAAAAATACTGAAACATGCACTCCAGCTATAGGCTGCCAAAGCCACAGAAAGCTTTCATATCTACTAACAGCCTAGAGCACTCATGGTCTGAAGAACATAGCAGCAAGTAGTTGCTAAAGGACATAATTTACTCCAAAATTCACATGAAAGTTATTTTAACCTTCTTTCGGACAAGTGAGATTACTAGAGGCTTGAAGGGTATAACGACTATTCCTGGCTTACTTAACATCTAATTTTTTTTTTAATTAAGGAGACTTTTTAAAGCATTCATCATACTAACAAAGACTAAGTTGACAGTATGTCCTTAGACTGCAGAATAAAAAATCATTAAGAATCCCAAATGTTACTGTTTGCTTATCTAAAAATCAAATTAGATCCTAAAAAGAAAAAGTCATGAAATTTTACGTTTTATACAGTTAGACTGGATTACAACATAATAAGTATTGAAACATTTGGTACCTGTAAACATGGCATGGAAGTAGGGGCTGCAGGCGGCTAACACAACTCTATGCGCTGCAATTTCCATGTCTTCAGCTACTATCGTCACATCACACAGCAAGTTTTGACTATTTAGAAATATCAGAGAAGGCAATTTCACATAAGTGAACTACAACAGAAAAGTATATAATATCACACACAATTTCTTTTCCCATGCCATCAAAAGAGGCAGGCAGACAATGTTGATGAAGCATTGTTTTTACATGTGTTACACAACCACATGGCTATTACTCAATCAGATTATGGACAGTGCCTGGGTACACAAAACTGTCTAAAAATCAAACAACTGAACTGTGATTCATTGCACAGAAGTTTTCTGCATTGAATAACTGTAATTTGTACCAGCCCAATTTATAAACATTCTCTCTGGAAGCCTGGGCCCCTTTGAACAACTATGACAGAAAAACCATCATTTACTATACATAAGCACTAAAAAAGAAAACATAAGAAACAAGGCTTTACAGACAACAAAGAATCCAAACTTCAACTGAGGTGCCTGGGTCACATTACACTGGAAACTCATGCCTACTTAATTGCTCAAACCCACTATCAATCTTCTCTATATTTACTGTTTTCCAAGCATTTTTCATATTCAGCCCCTGCACACTATAGCAATTATTTCTTCGAGTCTGAGCAGTTCAGCATTTATTATGGTTGATTTCATATCTTGCCTGACTTTGTATCTTCATTACACTCATTTGCATTCTTGTCCTTTGTGACTGTAATATATATTTCCTCCCTGTTCGGTTGCAATACAGTAACATCTCATTTATAACCATTCCTAACACAGGTGCTTCTAACGCAGTTTACAGCTATTGGCTATACCTCTTTCACTTAAACCCATAACGTGTGTACTCTTTATAATCCAATTTTCTAGACTGAAAGAGGAGAGGGGAAGAAAAAAAAAAAAAAGAAAACACATCACAACATCAAAAGGCTGCAATTTCACAGCATCTACATAGCCATAGTTACAAGTTGCCTTTTATTTCCTGCTCATGCTAGCACTGTCCCTGTGGAGGTAGTATGCAATCCAGAAAACTCAGAGCCACTGCAACAGAGGGAAGAGGGAAAAGTATGACTTAACAGAACATATTCCTTAGAGATGGAGCTAGAGCTGCACATCAATCCAGTGATTTCTATTCTCGGTACTTTCAAAAAGATAAATTTTTACCTTTCCTGAATATATATTAGAGTAAAGATTTTTTGATAGTTTGCAACTACCACACTGAGTTGTAGCAAAGACAGGCAAGCAGTTGCATTTTCCTTGGACAGAACTAGAGCCCTCAGCCAAACTGCTCAGACATTCACCTCAGTCCAAAAGAAAACTCTGTGATCTCTCAGTTCTACAATCATCCAATTTTTATGAGCCCAGACTCAAGTAAGGTGGCTTTGTGGAGGTCACACACCAAAAATTTTGGCGGCCACAGCTAACCTTTGGGGCCATATTGCAATCCTGGCATAACATTTATCTTTCTGCTTTCAACTTTTGGTATCTACAGCAACTATCTAAATCTCGTAAGTTTAGCCTGCAATATGGTTATTATCAAAAAATATGTACAATATAAGGTAATGACCATACCAGATGAAACACACAATTCAGAGGACCTTGAAACAACCATTACATTTATTATAAGAAAATGGAAACAGAAAGCTACACATGAAAGGGCATCAGATACGCAGCTTTACCAGACACCTGCACTGATCGTGACAACAGGAACAAAAAGTTTTTTGTGCTTAGTTGCACAGAAATACTGAAGATAACAATAAAGCCAGAAGCAACAAAATTACATCAATGCATGACTAGGGTTAACTAATTACATTGCACATAGTAACATCTCCAGTCTGGAATTGCATTAGGTGAATGATATGCTCTGCATTACTACAAAGCTGACAAGCTAAAGAAGCTACTGAATAAACGAGCTTATAAACTTAATCATGTACTCTGCTGCAAGCATCTTGTGGCTTCCACAGCATTCAGCACCTTCATTTCATGAGGGCATCAATTAATTTTAGAAAAGGTTGTGTTCCGAAGTGGTATTGTACAAATTTGCTTGTATAGAGTGACTGAACGAACAGAACTGTGAGGGATACACCATCATGGTACAGAAAATGAGAAATAGGGGCAAGAAAGTATGCATTTAAGAATAACTGAGCAACTGTTTACCAGCTTGCAGGCTATTCTTCATTGGTTCACACAGAGAAAGTTCATTACCCCCATCTTCAAAAGGTTTTGGTAAAGTCTTGTTTGTAACAATGAGGATTTTAAGAAATAAAGGTAACATCAAATTCCATTGTGATAAAAGCAAATTATAATAAAGTGAAAAGACAGGCATCAAAGTGTAATTTTGTCATATGTCAAGAACTAATTAGCTGTCCTAATGAGCTCTCTACTCAGTGTTGAGGTGATGGTGAGCAATGAAATGACAAAAAATACAAAGGACAAAATTGCTTAAATTCATCAAAATATGAAGGCATGTAAAAACTCATTAACAAGCTACTAGAGCCAGGCAACTTGACAGCAGCCCAAAATTTAATATAAACACACAGACTTAAGCATTTAAAACCAAATGTATTTAGATGCTTAAGCAAATGATTTTTTTCACTAGCTATTCACTTCCTGGAGAGTATACCTCTGGCAAATACCTGTTTGTGCTACACTAATGAAAAGAACTGAGATTGGCTACATTTTTAAAGTTGTTTCTAAATCAAAAATATCATTTAATAATTAATATTAGATCTTTGTTTAGAGCAATGAAGTCTGAAACATTTTTAAGATATTTCTGCTTATTATTTCAAAGAGATGAATGCAACTGGAAATGTTTATAATTTTATTTAATTACTACTTACCATCTTAAAAGCTGTACTAATCTTAAATAGTAAACATTGTTGCATCAGCTACCTTTTTAAATGAGAACTAGGTAAGGTTATATGGCACAGCTACTGTTCAAACTTTAAGTATTTATACATGCAAGGCAAAATTGCTCAAATTGCTTCTACAGCAATTTGAATTTAGGTAACCATGGAAACTAAAGTGTATTCTGAAAATAATCCATGGGCTTCAAAAATGCACTCTGCTGGAAGAAGGCGAATCTTTTACCTGCAACACAGCAAAATGCAGGTAAGGTTTCTGACTTCCAAAACTATCGTAGGATTCATTCTGGGAAACTTTCTCCATGTAAACTCTTGCTCATCCTTAGGAAGTCACTGCTACTGACTCTAGCCAAGCTCTATTATGCTCCTTGAAACACCAAATCTGGTTGCTGGGACACTTGAAAAAGCCAAGAGCATAGCTTAGGGGAAGCAACAAGTGTCAGTTTATCCAGCACATAGTTTTAAAGATTTACCTATATGGAACAGCAGAGATCAAAGACAGAGGCATACTTTAAAAGGGTATGTGTTTCTGTGTTGTGTATGTGTTCAGTTGCTGTGGGTTTTTTTGGCAAAGCCTCTCCAATTTTTAATTTTATATGGGAAATAACAAAGAACTACAGGATTTTCACAGCCCCCAGTACTGTCTCTGCTAGAGAAGTATTTTTATTTATTTAATTTCTCCATTGTTGCTGTTAGTTATAGCACTGAATTACTGTCAGTGATAGCTGTGAGTCCTGATTTCCAGAGCTCAGTTGTGAGCTCTAATTACCAGCTGTCACAGTTTTCAACATCACTTCACCTACTCATATGTAAAATATAAATCAATATGGATGCTAAGAACCCCATCAGCACCAGCCTCCCAGTTTTGCTGAAAATGATGGTAGTATCCCTCAAAGCCTTACAAAACTTTATTGAGCAAAGTTACTTTCAACATTTGATTTGGGAGTTCATAAATTTCTCCCAGGGGGCAAGCAAATGATAACTAAGAAAATGTACAGTCACTTGGTTTATACTGTGACCTATGTCTAAAAACTAGAAAATTTTAACATTTTTCTAGTTCACAGCCTACCACAAAAATCAACAACAGGCACACAAAGAGCCTAAGGCTCAACGAGAGCCACTTTTCATCTATCCAGGATCAACTATGTACAAGACAGGATCAGTAACTGTAACTCCTTAAATACTACCTGTAAGTATTTTTCAAGTCTCATAAAACCAGTTTTGACTAACTTATCAGGTGCAAAAACATACTGCATACATTACAGCTACCATCACATGGATATCATTCAGCTATCACTTCATTGTATCAATCCTTATCAGCTATACTTCTGAAATTGCATGTTCTTGATAAACAGACTACTATTATTAACTTAATAAATGCAAATGAAAGTAAAAATGAAGTATGGACTCCAGGCAGATTTATACAGTGAAGTAATACCTTCTTAATTCATTCATAACTTTAAAAGCTTTCTTCATGTGCCATGGATTTACTGTAATAGGACAGTGAATTTCGGTGTTATCATCTTTCAGATCCAAGGGCTTCTGATGGCAAAGTTTGGTACATCTGAAAAGAAAGAGTTAAAAAATAAAGTTAATACTTCTGTCTAATCTCCAGTGTTGTCATTGCACCTTCATCCTGGGGAGAAGAAGAAGATTTTCACTTGAAACTACATCTTTATTCCAAACAATCTTGGTTTCCCTATTACCCAAGGTGTAGGAATAGAGGAATAGGTAGAATTTCCATGGAAGTAGTAAGTTGGTGACTAACACTAGTGGCATTGACAGAGGCTAACAATAATCTCCACTAAAGAAAACATGAAGATGTTTTCCGGTTTTGTGAATATCATTTTATTTAGTGGAGAAATACTCTAGAATATTTCCAATAAGCTCTGAGGTGAGGGCAGAATTAAAGTTTGGGGAACTTTTGACCTAGTGCCCACACAGATCAGTGGCAGAAAGCAGCAAACATCACCCCAGTCTCTTAAAGCCTTTGCTGTCTGTAAGGTAAGAGCTCCTCTCTGCACTTCTACCAGGACCTCACTCACTGTTTCACATAGCTCCTAGTTCTCCTCTGACAGGAAGACCACTGTAACTATCCAGGCTTTCCCTAGCAGCAGCATAAGACATAGATAACTGAGAAAAATTGGGTAGTTTTGTAGATTCACTCGATGTTTTGAAAAGCATAATGTACGTAAGTGACCAGCCTCTTAATTTTTCTTACTCTCAAAATCCCACTCCAAATAGCAAGAGAAGAACTCACCAGTGTGAAAAATCATTAACTCTAGCTACAATTCTTTCTGTAAGACATACCCAAGTTCAACAGACACTAACTTCTGTAGAAAAAGTTATTATATACACTCCTCCATTATTCAGACTGTCCAAACAGCAAGTGGGCTTTTCATGCCAAACCAAACCAATGAGCTTCCTGTTTACAATCACAACGTTGTTCTTACAAAGCAATCTGTGTTGCTGTAGCACTTAGAACATGCTTCGCATCTTTATTGTACAGTATTGTAACTGATTCCTGAACCTCTATGCTGGAAATAGGCAAAGGCTTATGAAGTCACTTGGTGAGGCCACAAACCCTGCTACATCAAAGATCTGATTTCAAATGAAAATTCGACCTTACTAGCATTAGGTAGGCCCAGTCAAACTGAATATAGTCAGTGACTTACATAATTGCAACCTCTCTTCTACTATACCTGAAACTTTTTAACTGGGCATGTCTAAAAAAGCTTAAAAGAAAAATCCAACAATAATTTAAGATTTTAACCTAGAACTCTATGTTCTTAGTCCTGCAATAGTGCAAAGTCAAGTTGTTGGCTTTATTTTTCATTATTCCAAAATTAGCTACAAAATTTTGGAGCAAAACAATACAAAATTGCATCAAGCAACAAAGGAATGTAAAAAGTCTCCGTAAAACATTCACTAACCAAGTAACATCCATCCACAGAACTCCTTAACTACTACCAACTTACTCCAGTGTACCATGAAACTATGATATGAATTAAAAGTTTCATGCTCCATTTTGAAAATGATACAATTCATTAATCAAAAGGGACAAATAACAGATAGGAATTCTGCATCAATCAAAAAGTCCCCAAGCTACATGCTATTCAGCACATACATATGCTACTTCACAGAGATAAAAAAAGAAAGACATTCTATCTAGCGAACTCCTTTAGACTAAATGTTACTTTTCTACATTATGTGACATATGCCGTGATCAGAATTCCAAAAAATTATAGACAGAAATCAGTGACTGCAGAAAACTTCCAAAACATCAAAAACCTGTAAGGAAGAGACCTAGCTTTTAATTATACCATTGACTTATCAAGTCCAAGATAGAACACTTTCACTGCAACTTTCTACACCCCAAAGCTATGCATCAGATACTGATGTCTATTTATTTGCATACGTATACAGGCTATGTACACATCAAACACAGCTATGCAAGGAAAAGAAAAGTGATCGCAGTTGTCCCTAAAGAGCTGCCAAGCAACCTGGGTTAGATGGAGGAGCTCCCATGAAGCGTAAATTAATTTGCTGAAGTTTCATTTGTTTGTCACAAAGGATGACTTTGTTTTAAGGTAATGAAGCCTACAAAACCATCAGTCATACGCCTTTTGTTTTGGGAAGTGCCAGTCCGCCTGGAGTCTCTCTTACCATTTCACCAGTTGGGTCAGGGCTGTCTGCAACTGGTTTCCTTCGGTTTGCTCTCAAGAACCTCACCCACAGCGTGCCTGAAATCTACCACCCGAAGGCACAGGATGAAGTTGCACTGAACCGGAGCCTGTGAAAGGACTGAGCCCAGCTGAGGTGCAGCTGGAGATGGTTCCCTGGAGTGCCTTGCCTGGGCACTGCCACTAAAAAAGATGCTTAACTAAATAACCAGAAAACCGGGAGTGATATAAGCACGACTGCTGAGTCAAACAAGGAGTAATTTGGAACCACATATGGAGGAAGCAGAAGGAGTGAGGGGGAGGAGGGAGAAAAAGCCCGCCTGTCCCCACAAGCTGGAAGGCGCACGGGAAGGCGGCGGGGCGGGGGTGCCGGCAGCGCTGCCCGCCCGCGGGAGCCCAGCGCCCGCTCCCCCCGCCGCACGGTGCCCGCGGCCGGCACCGCAGCGG
>VYXC01012077.1:127763-164873 GCA_013397175.1 Platysteira castanea | reverse complement strand
TCGGCCCGGCCCGGCTCGCGCAGTGGCTACTGCGGTGGCTCCCGCGGTGGCTCCTGCGGTGGCGGCGGGGGCTCCGCAGGCTCCGCGGGCTCCGGTACTCGCGGTGCGCAGGGGCCGCCTCGCCGCAGCCTTCCGCCCTGCCGCGGGACAGCCTTGGCCCAGGGAGCTGAGGAAGAGGAGGCTCAGACGCTGCTGCCCTTTGCTGAAAGAAGCGTGGCCTTCGAGTGGGATGAGCCAGGGTCTAGCGCCCAAGTGAGTGTCTCTCCAGCTTCCCAAGAAAGCCGTGGCTCAGGGCAGGGCCGGAGAGCGACACCCCGAGCTGCCCTGCGCAGCGACACGTCCCGCGGAGCGCCCGGGTCAGGCTGTCATCCTCAGCACCAGCGAGGATGGCTTGGGGCGCTCGCCTGGGCACACACAGGTGCTCTGTCCCAGGGAAAAAAAATATAAACAAGTAAATGAAAGCGATCCCAGGTCTCCTCAGTGAGAAAATCCACTCGCAAGTGCACGCCATGAGGGACATGAGCATCTTCGCAGGCCAGCCAAGGAGCTGGCCCGACACCAGCTCATGCAGGTGGTTTCAGCTCGAGCAGGGGCCGAAGGGAAGAGCAAAAGTGCCTCGGGACAGAGGAGTTAAACAGGCTCTAGTTCGCTGTGACCGGCTGGATTTCATCGGCTTTTATTTGATCAAGTCCAGCAGGAACACTGCCACTCAAAACAGCTGGCCTCCTGTGTTTTGCAAACGTTGCTGACGTTGATCATTAAGTACTTGAGTTGTGTTTTAATATTTGCTGAAGTAGCCTCTGTAATGCAAAGTGGCAAAAAGAAAAACGAACAGGGGTCTATTTTGAACGTGTCTTTGTAAACAACACTAATTCAACCAGTGATCAAGAATACTACATTTAGCAAGGTCTGACTTGGGCCATTAGAGAAGAGTTTACTGCATTTAAGCCTCTGTAAATTACTTCCAAATTTTGAAGATTGTGTAGTGGAAAATGGGTTTAGCAAGATGAACACAATTCAGGCATTTAAATCTGATAGTGTCTGTAAAATTAAAATGCTTCTTCACTGGAGTAAGAGATTTTAAATTGGAATGGTATCTCTAAACTAATAAATCTACTAATAACTGACCAACACTATTTTTCTAAGAGAGAGAAGAGTTTGAGGACAGCATATTTCAAGTAGGAGGCAAAACAAAATGGCAGGTGTGTTTTGGGTGAAGAATATTATAGATGGATACTGAAAGCCTTCACTAGTGTTTCTAATAAAATCACTGGCTATTAAAATGAAATGTATTTTAATCTATAATTTTCATCTTTGGTAATCTCCAATAATACTCCTCACTTAGAAAATGCCATTTTAGTTTTCTCAGTTTACCAATCCTCTTTCACTACAGTTATGTTTGATTTGGGAACACTTCAAAATTTTTTCAAGGGGTTTTCACTGGAGGTTTTTCTAAATTAAATAATCACAATTGGCAGTGCCTGGTTTTATGAAGTCTGTGCTTTGTAACTGCTGAATTTGTCTCTTCTCAAGAGACAACTAGATTTGCCTCTGGGTTGTATTGGAGAAGACAAGGTACTTGTTAAAAGATTTAAATACACAACAAAACCTGCTTGCAGGGAAGTCTGCTCCAAAGGAGCCAGCCAGCAAAAATCTCTGAAATAGAGGTTTAAAATTCAGCTGATTCCATGTCGCATAGCATCACCAAGGTCTGAGTTCCTAAGCAGATGTGACCTCGGTAGATCTGAGAGTGGATGGTGACTGTCACATCACACTTCCGGGTTTCTATAATGTAGAGTGAACTCCTGGACATGTCACTTTGTAAGACAAGGATCCCAACTTCTACTGATCCATAAGACCTAAGTGAATTCTACTGTGTTGTGTTTAAGGGTCCACACGAGACTATTGTAAATATCTGAGCTAGTTTGGAAGCTGAGGGGCTTTGTACACTCTTTGCAAATAGATCCTGCAGGCTGGTAGGCTGCTGCAGATTCTGCCCCATGCTAACACTGCAGAACTGTTTAGCAACGTTGTTGTTGTGGTTTAATCCCAGCCAGCAGCCAAGCTCCGGGCAGCCACTTGCTCACTCCCCCAACAGTAGGACTGGGGACAAAATCAGAAAGCTAAAAGATAGAGATTGGGTTGAGATTAAGACGGTTTAACAAGGAAAGCAAAAGCTGCACACACAAGCAAAGCAAATCAAGGAATTAATTCACTGTTTCCCATGGGCAGGCTGTTGCTATTGAGATGGACGCCAACATCACTCACACCAACTAACTGCATTCAGAAGGCAAAAGGCTCATTTTATTGTACAAAATTTACTTTTATACGGTCCCTTGGCAGTTGTGCTGTGTCCCCACTGGTTTCTATGTTGACACTCCTCCAAAGTATTGGTTGCTTGCAACCACCACCTATTAGAAAACAAATCTAAGCTAATAACATCCCTCGAGCAGCTGCAGTTCTTGAGCCGTTGTTTTGGTTTCTTTGCTTCTGTTCTCATGGGTACAAGCCGAATTCTCAAGGGTACAAAGTGCTTGTGTCCAAGTCAAGCTCTGTGAAACATTTCAGAGCAGCTGTTGGTTTCCAGAGCAGGCAGGTGTGGAGCCATGTCTGGGACAGCAGGGCCCCATCACATGTAATGGTTGCTTGGGAAGACAAACACTCTCACTCCAAATATCCTCCCCTTCCTCCTTCTTCCCCCCACTTTATATACTAAACATGATGTCATATGCTGTGGGAATGTCCCTTTGGTTAGTTGGGGTCACCTGTCCTGGCTGTGTCTCCTCCCAGCCGCCCATGCACCCCCAACTTCCTCCCCAGTGTGGCAGAATGAAAGGCAGGAAAGCCCTTGGCTCTGTGTGAGTCCTGCTCAGCAATAACAAGAACATCTCTATGTTATCACCACTGTGTTCAGGACAAATCCAAAACATAGCCCCATGCCAGCCACTCTGAAGAAAATTAACTGTACCCCAACCAAAACTAGTACAAACATTTATTCTTCAATGAACATTAAGCATTTCCAACCTGTGGCTTCTCTCATTTTCTTGCCCTGTTGTTTTGGCTTCAGAGCCAAATGTTTAACATTAGTTCAGTTAGCTTCTATGATGCAGAGCATCAAAAAGAAACAAATAAGGCAAGGATCTATATTTTTCCCTGAAAATTTTGTCTTTGTAATTCAATAATTTCAAAAGGAATCATAAACAGTGGAAGCAAAAACTACTTCATCCAAACTATATTATGTGGTTATGGCAAAACAACTTGTATCTCTAACCATGAGAAAACACATCCTTTAAATACAATGTCTAGATTTTTATGGGATTCTACTTGATCCAATACCTCTTAGAAAAGAACTTCCAGAGAAAAAACTTATTTATGTATGTCTGTGGGTGTATGTATGTAGTTTTGAAAGGAAATGGGCTATGTATCTTATCTATGATGAAACAGATGTCATTTTTGTTTATGCTGCAGCAATTCGAATTACAGCATTTGCTGAGAAAACTTCCTGTCATGTTTCAGGCTGTGCCTATAATAACTCTTAGCACTTTCCCACTTGTTTTAGTGAGTTACAAAGGAATGTGGCCAACACTTACTTAGGATCCCATGGTTCTTCAGATCTATTGACACTAGAAGTACTTTACTGATATAGAAACCCCGATACTATCCATCAGTGAATTACATCCAGTGAAAATGAAGTTATGCTAGCAGAGCTCTGTTTGCTAACAAGATAGTCCCACAAGTTACATGGTCCTACAAGTAGAATAACTAATTCTGGTAGAAGTCAATGTGACTCCATACATACGTGGTGTTTTATTAGCATCTTTAAGGGATCATGCATTATGCTGACATGGTCACATTAGAAGAAATCTGGTTTACATTTAGCCACAGAGGACACTGATATAAGTTCTTACTTATTTTTAATTGACAAGCATAGGTTAGGAAGACATCTCCAAAAAGGACAAAAAAATAAGGTGGTAAGAACATTTACTCTTGTTTAAGATATTAGAAGTCACAGCTTCTGAAGGATTTGGGTAGAATGTTTATGAGGACGTGCTGCTGAGGCTGGGATTCTTTCCATGAACAGGAAAGAGGAAAGGAGGGGGGCTGGATTTGAGTACTTAAGTACCTCTCTGTACTCCTGTTGCTTCAAACAGAAAAACAATGTGCTTCTTCACTTTGTTAGCTGTTAGGTTATCCATTATATTTGGATAATGGATATATTTGGATATCCATAGGATATCCATATCTTACTGAATTGAGTTGTGAGTAAATTATGTACAAAATCTATGTAAAAATAAGTATGCATTTATCAAAAATAGCTGAGGGCACACATGCATTTTTTCTCCAGTGCATTTCACCCCCAGTAACATTACCATCCAGCAGCAGACCTTTGTACCACCCAGGCCCCTGTATCTAAAAAAATCCACAAGGACCTTTGTGGAATTCATGACAGGACTTGAATTCAACACAGACAATAGCTACTACTACATTCTTTTGTCTACGACACTAGCACTAATACCAGCATTATCCAGCATTGCCTAATCTTAAAAGGCCTCACTCTAGTGGAAGAAACTCCTTTTTCTTGCTTCAGAAGCATGGAATATTTAAAGTTTCAGAGAACCATTGAGCTAAGGACATGACTGCAGTTGAGAAGAATTACACTGAAAAGTAATATGAAAAGGAAATGCAGGAGAGTGCATGCAGCAGACTGAGAAAGGGACCAGATTGCAGAGGAATATGTACTGGAGAGTAGGCAGAGAGAGAAAAAATAAAACATGTAAATTGGGATTGTGAAATGAGGAATAGCAAAGCAGCTGCTATCAAAGAGAAATTGTAGTGTGACCAAAATCAGTTAAATACAATTAAGCATGGATTAAAATATGTAGTCTTTTCTAGCATTTATTCTCCTGTGTGAACAAATCCTGGAGCACTAGGAATGACACATACTTAATGAAAATATGTAAAGGGATAAGATTTATTCTATAAAATTCATGGACCTTATAACGATGATGATGATGAAAATTAGTAACTAAGAACTGTTTTTTCAGTGTTGAAAACCAGATATAGCATAATTTCCAAAAGGACCTGATATAACACACAGTCTAGTAAACAGACTTTAAGTACTCTAATCCTATTTCTGGAAAAGAAGGGCCACATAAAAAGCAAATAGTATGATGCTTTTGAATTCTACTTGATGGAGAAGCCAGGTCCCTGTCATCAGTGCTGTGTTCCTGCTAGATTACAGCTTCCAAAAGGAAATCCTAGCTCAAGTAAGAGTTACGAATGGAAGAAAATGTAGGTCATGGCTATGATTCATATTTGTACTGCAAACTACAAAGATGCAAAGTAGATATCTTGATGAGCAGATCTATGGCCCAGTGCTGCAAAGGTTTGGATTTCACGTGGAGTGTATCCCTGAGATGTCTGTGAAAGAGGTGGACCAACTCCTACTCTCACACCTGCAGACTTGTGTTGCTTCCTGTGCACTGGATAAGGCAGTCAGGTCTCTATACTGAGTGGGTTCCATTCACCAAACCAGAAGAAAGCCCATCAAAAATTATCAGATTTCACCTTGTAGCCATGTGATCACTTAGACGTGATGCAAAGGTAGCAGCAGAAATCTGCAGCAAGATGTCTTGGGAAAAGTTGGGACTATCACAATCAGCAACTTGCAAAGCTGATGAGGAGCTTCATCCTTAACACAGGATTATACAATACTGAAATAAGCTATGCACCATTTTTGTGTACAGCCTACACCAGAAAAAAATTGGACTTACTTGGAACATTTAGATTTTAGCAAACAATGTGTCATAGGCAGTCACTGGAGTTTTTTCCTGATTATTTTACTTTATAAGAGTGTAGAAAAGACTTTTGTTTATTATTATGTTCTGTCGTACTTGTTTAACTTGTCAAAATATTGTTTTCTTGAAAAATGAAGCGAAAGTCGTTTTCTTCATAGGTAATAACTGTAAGGTATAACACTATACTTATTAGATGCAAGACCATCAAAGTCTGTGTACTTCTCCTCGGTCATATTCCCCACTCTAACAGCAATATTGAGAGATAGTCCTAACCAGGTCAATCAACCAACACACCCCTTTCCCAGAAAAAAACGGCTACAGCTCATTAATTAAAATTACATTTAAACAACTGATGTACTGCCATCTAGTGCTTCCCGAATGCACGACGAGACAGAGGGATGGACTCGTTTCGGTAGTCCTGCGTATCCAGGGTTGGCCTACTGGAAACCAACAGTTAAAATCATCAATTTCCTGTAGTCGTGCTCATTGTGAGCTTACCTAAGAACAGTAATCGGGAGCAATTTGCACTGTGGAAAGTGACATATTATGCTGAAGGCATCAATCTGAATATTTACTGTTTCGTATGCATATAAACAAGACAGGAGGAACAGTATTTACAGAGTCTACATAGCTTGAGGGGACATGCAGTGAAAATGAAAAATCCTGTAGACTGCGAAAAAGCAAGTGGGATATACCCCACACATTGTACATATTCTTTTGTTGTACAAAGAGGCAATGAAATCAAATAATTTAAAATATTAAAATGTTATATTCAGGGAGGCATAGCAATCATAGGTCTAGTTACTGCACATAATTTTGCAGAGAGGTTGTTCACAGAAAGTGAAAAGCATATCATGCTGCTGTTTCAGAAATTGAGTAAATCTTCATTTGTAGTAACCTTCTCTGTGTGTGTAAGAAAGACTAAAAGTACTGCAAACTCATTGTTTAATAAAATAGCTCAGGATCAGTACTTGTAGCTATGCAGAATGTCTATTAAAACTGAACTCGTAGTAAACTGAAAAAAATTAAGGGAAAATTTAAGTCAAGGATAAAAGTATGAAAATGTTTAGCCCAATTATTCTGGTACAAACAGGTGCTCATAGAATGAAGAGTTTATTATTGTGTTCCTGGAGTAGAATTTTCACTGGTATCAAGGACAGTCCCTTACCAAATATTTCTGTGCAAAAGAACATTGGGATCCGGACTATAATACTGAGGTAAAAAAAAAAGTAACTTTAGAACTTAAAATATTCAAAAGAATGTTTGTTGGAGTGTCAATATTTCACTATATAGCCTAAAAAGTTAGTTTACACAAACTAGGTCTTGACAAGTTCATTTTAAGATTTTCAGACAAACTATTCAGAAAACTGAGAAAAGAGTATGGGGGGAAAAAAAACCCAACTAATATTTCTTGGAAATTTCATCTTCTGTCTTTACTTCAATTTTATCAGTAATTTTCCTGAAGTAATTATCTTAAATATTCTTCTTTTTTAATGAAAATCATCCTAGAAAATACATAATCTAAACTCAAATATTTTCAGAAACAGCTCTGTGTGTCCCTTTACATAGTTCAAATAAATGCTTGTCATATTGTGACAGCTTTACAACAGAATGTAAACAGAAATGTGATTTTGAAAAATCAGAAGAAAGTGAAAAAAACTACTCTGCAGAGGGAGTACTTTCCCCCCTGCAAATTAGGCATTTGCTTAAGTGCTAAACCATTTAAAACTCAAACTCGTCTTTAGCACAAAGTAAGATACATTGTGATACTTAATTCTGAACTTTTATACTTCTAGTGTAAAATTCTAAAAATAGATCTGAAATTGAGAAGTTGCATCCTTTCCTTAACCTCAATTTATTTGCTTTTTACTCTATCTGGAAAATCAGTAAAATTTTTAAAAGTAGTCAAGAGTGCCTGTTCTGTTTTTCACACTTTTTCTCTTTGCTATTATTTTGCTCTTTGTCTCATCTGCATAAAGCAGTCCAAAATCTCTCTCTACAGCTGTATTATCTACCTGTTTTCATCAGTCCTATCTCTGGACTTCATTACAGACATGTAAGATGTTTTGCCAAATGAGTTGTGCTGATAGATTAGCTGATGTAACCCATGGCCAACTAAGACTCCAGCATTCAAATTCGTACATTAATTGGTGAAAGACTGAAAGAATTTTTATCAATACCAGTGTTACATCCTTCTCTTTTCAATAGCTTGCATTTAAAGGCCACAGATTTTTTAATGGGCATTTTACTTATGAAGCAGAAGCTGCATAGCAAGTGGCAGTTTTTGATTACTTGATTTCTGTGTATAAATAGCCCTGTGCTGCTCAACACAAAAAGTTTACGCTTGCATAATGTGAAAATCTGAGACTATACATGGAGTGAAAGATATCTTTGTATTAAACATATGCAGCAGTGAACTGTTTTTTTAACCTCCACAGGGTTTAGAAAACTTACAGAAGCTTGAAATAAAATGAGTACTTCTGAAGTGTCTGTAATATTAGGCTAGAACATAGACTGCAATTACGGCAGTATGGCTTTCAGGACTACTACAACCAATTCATGCAAATAACATTTTCTACTGTTATTTTCACCTTTTCACTTCCCATTTTTATTTTTAGTAATGCTGGGATCTGTCACAACCCCATATTCTCAGAGCAGAGACTGTGTTCTTTACATAGAGCTGAATACAGTTTAAGTACTAATTGTACTTGTAGTATGAAAAAGAAACAGTAATAATAATTATATCTTAGAGTCGAATGTGAAAAAGTTTGTGAGCCCAATCCTGTTTCCATTCATGCCAAATTTTAAATGAAACTGAGAGGAAGAAAAGTAGATATTACGCCTCTTTGTGAGGATACAATTGTGACAGCTAGACCCCAAATATTGTAATTATTGCTGATATGGCAAAGGTAATGCCTAAGTAGAGCATTTGCTCCTATGTCTAAGTAGAGCTTTCCCTAAGGGCAGCACAACATTGTTGGGCCATACCACATCATTTATTTTACCCTTATCAGATACCTTCATCATTACCGATGGAGTTGCAGTGAAAATAATTTAAGAATAGACATTTTTAGACTACCCAGCATTAGAGGATCCTTCAGGAGCCAGACTTCCAAATTTGTGTACACTAAAATGACAGTATCTGCAAATTTCAATGGGAGATGGAACAGGAATTGGGAAGAAGAGAATCTTACTTTATTAAAACCTACATCACTAAAACTTCTCACTATAAAAAAATACTATGAATCTAGTAATTAAAATGATATATCAAAACCAAAACAAAGATTGCATGATCTAGTAGAGCAAGTGGACTACTACTATAAATATTACATACATGTTTTAAGTAAACCAGTTGAAACTGACAGTCACATACTTCTAAATATTTTAGATGGTGCTGTATACAGTAAGTATTTATGCACTTCAAATATTTAAACTTGTAATTTTTTCCCCTAACTGCGTTCTTCAGTAATCCATTGAGAACTCTTCATTTTCCATTCAGGAGAAACAAGGTTTACAATTATATATAAAATTATACCTATTCAAATGAGTGCTAATAAATGTAAACTTACTGGGACTTTAGGATTCTAAAATTCTAGTTAGAAGAACTTGTTCTTTTAATTTTATCTTAAACACTTGTCTAATGGCACGTCTCACACACACTGCATATATGTATGCAAGACGTTGAATAGAAGTGTTTTGTAAGTATAACAGTATATAGCACTTTGAAGTAATGGATTATACAGTAGACCAAATTTCTAAATATCTGAATAAACAGAGATTATTAGAAAATTATCTTTGAACAAGCACAGAGAAATGGCAACTACTTAGCAGCAATTGTGTTCACTTTTTAAATAGCACTGTGCTGATACAATGTATTACATATCTGTAGAAAGAAGATAAAACCAAGATTAAGACTAACCTATAGTATTTTATAGAGACAGGCAGCAGAAGGAGGACTACTTCCACAATCTAAATTATTATGCTGATGAAAAAAGGTAGTTACTTGAACCTATGTATCCAAGTGATTAATCAAATCCCTGACTTTAGCTTTCTTGGTTCCTAATAGTTTGAACAACTCTTCTAAATCCCTTCATTCTTTTTATTCAAGTCTCCTTCCCCTCTACTGTTTCCCTCAAACATCATCCTTGCCAAATTCAGAATCCAAACTTCCCTGATTAAAAGACAAAAAGGTGTGTGCATTTCTAAGCATGCATATAAGGAAGACAACAAAATGTGAGGAAACGAGAAATAAATGTGCTGTTGGTCATAAATGAAAACAATAGTAGCTAAGCAGCATGAGGTCGTGTGAATGTGTGTGAAAGACTTCTTTTTACTGGTGTGGGATTTTTGTTAATTCTTTAAAAAATAATGCTATTTTAATTATTTTTAATAATAAATGGCTATAAAATATTTTTAGTCAATATAAATGTATTTATAGTAAAAAAAATATTCTAGCCATTGTTATTAGCTTCTTGGCTGTGGGACTGGGTACAGCACACTACATGTTAGCATTTCTGGTTATTCCAGAACAGACACTATCATTCCTTGCAAAACAAACAGAAGGTAAAGACTTCATGCTTTTCAGGCTGAGGAAAAGCTCAGGCAAAGGCCCTGTGCAGGTAAGGTGTATAGTCATACAAAGGAATGAGAAGTTCTGGCAGTCACACAACACCTTCGTAAAAATTGCACAATCAAGTCGCAGACTGATCTATTGAACCACCCTTAATAACTCTGATTATTATTAGATCTGTGTAGGTGTAGAGCACACCTACTAAGATACCTACTTGGCAAGGCAGAACACCTTGCAAAAGTAATGCTAATTACTTGAGCAGCAACCAGCAAATTGTGGCCTCACTTCACTGTCACAAAAACCTTTTGTCCTCTGCTTGCTGATCAGTAGGATTTGTGTTCTTGTCAGAAAAGAAAAAAAAAGAGGAATCACAATAACGAGGAGGAAAAAGGAACATTTAGGTGGAGAAACTGGAATAGAGCATGCTCTTACCACAGGAGCTGGACTTCATCTTGTCAAACCAGCAAGTTTAAAGCTTCTTTTTAAATTAAGATAGTGGTCCAGGTCATTAAATATGTGTATCTGCATAAAACAAGAACAAATGAATGCAAGTGATGAATGTATATGTTCTGGATGGGAGGTTTCAGTTGAGTATTTTTTCTAGAAAAAGATAGCCAAGAAAAGTCACAGAAACGGCAATAAAAAACTTGGAATTTCTTCTTTGAAGAAGCTCATACCTCAAGAGAAGTTTTTACCCCTTGGCACTTCGACATGCTTTCAAGAGAGGTAGAGCCACTTCAGCTGTTCAGGGTGACGGTCCTGGCTTTTCTTAAATCGTACATGTAGAACAATTACAACCTGGAGAGGATACAGTCTTGCTTGTCTTTCAGAACCCAGTTACAGCTTTGATCCTCTTCAGAGTTCTCACTAGCACTAGCTGAAGGTTAAGGGAAGTTCATGTAGAACAAACAGAAGATTAAGAAACCTTAGAGATGAATAGAGCACACAACAGATAATAAATATGATGCTTTGGGAATTCATATTTTGCGCATGCCTGAACCCCGTGTCATTCTGATCCTTCCCATTTCAAAAACGTTATAGCTGAAAAATGTCAGAGAGGCTAACAAAGATTGCCAAAGAATAACTAAGCACAACTAAATGGTTGAGGAGTATCCAGAATACACGAGGCTGTCAATGTCAGCAAGACAGAGATCGATGAAGTGAGTAGTCTGAGCACTGTGACTGGCCACATTCTGTCTCAGTGTGACCACAAAGGGTTAAAAAATTAAATTAGCAAGGACATGTTTTAAAGAAAACATGTTTCTTCACAAAATATACAACTGGGCCAGAAATATCCCAGAAAATTTACAAAGTGCCTTATGCATGCTAAAACTTTTCGTGATTTGAAGGGGCAACCAGGTCCACTGGAAACAGTAACTAGCTGCATAGACTCCATGCTTTCCTCAAGAAGTCCCTGCAAGACCAATTGGAGATGGGAAAATATTCTGCGCTGCAAGCTGACAGCAACACTACGCTGCCTTTACCCCCGCACTTAGGCCGACCATCCGCTGCTGGGGTACTTTCCCCTCCCAGCGTTGCCTTCCGAGCCACGGCCCCGCAGCGACACCAGCCCGGAGCCTGCTGTAACTGGTCCCCGTTTTGAATTCAGTCGCGGGGTGCCGAGAGAGCTGAGTGCCGAAAATGGCCAGGGGGCAGCGCAGCACCCCAGGGCGGGCTGGGGGCACAGACCCGTGCCGGGGCGGCAGGGCGGGAGCTGAGCCTGAGCCTGAGCCTGAGNGGCGGCAGGACCTGGACAACGTGAGCGCGGCGGGCGGGAGTGGGGCCGCGGCCGCGGGGGCCCCGCCCGGGTGAGCGGCCGGGCTGCCGCTGAGGGTGGGCGCCGCCGGGCGAGCGCCTCGCGTGCCGTGCCGTCTCTTCTTTCCGCCTCTTCCTGGCTGTTTTCCGTCCCGGGCGCCCGAGGCTTTATCTGCTTCTTCCGGGGGGAGCCGCCGGCCCAGGCGCCTCCCCAGTGGCCTTTCGGAAGTGAGGAGGCCGCCTCGGCCCCTCGCTCCCCGCGCTGCCACTCTGCAGCTGGGCTTGAAATATCCCCGAGGCATTTGGGCCTGGGGATTTTTTTTTTTTTTTTAAATCGAGATTATTAGCCTCTAATCGAGGCTGCTCGTGTATCTTCTTCAGGTTTTCTGGGTTATTTTTCCATAGGCGGATCCTGTCAGTGCCATCTCTGGATTATGTGTTGTTCGCTGGCATGACCACGGCGTTTTTGTGTTTGTTTGGATGTTTCTCCCCGCCCCAGCTGGAATCCTGCGTGGGCAAGGCTTGCTGGCTGTGGCTTGTTCTTGCCTGCCCTCCTCCTTCTCCTGGTGCTGGGGTGCTGTGGAAGTTATCACATGCTGGAAGTGGATCAGGGAGCCGAGTGGCTGAAGCTTTAACCTTGTGCTGAGCAGCAGTGCCAAACAAGCCCATATTTAAGGCGCTTTGGCTTTTGACAGCTGTGGTTTTGGCTCATCTTAATAAAATGAAACCCGTGTTTGCTCTAGTTGGGACAGTTACTAGATTTTCTTAATGTCAGATTGACTGCGTGGGATCATCATATCCCATGCTTTAATTCCCCTCTTCTCCATGTTGTCTGTAATAATACCTATTTGAAGAGATTATGTCATCTGGTCCTTCCTAATACTAGCTGTATTTTAGGACCCAAAGATGGATTGTAGCCAGTCTCGTAGAGAGAGTGCCATGGTCAAAGCTCTGATAGCTGTGTCTATGAAGGAGTGTCCTGATCTCTCATGGTATTGCAGAAATGGGGAATCGTTTGTTCCCATGAGACAAAGGATATTGTCCTAAGGAGAATTGCTGTGTTTGTGGTAGATGTGAGCTGTTAACCCTGCTGTTGATTCTGTGATCATAGAATGGTTTGGGTTGAATGTTCTTTAAAGATCTATTTCCAACCCACCTGCCATGGACGGAAACTTTCACTAGACCAGGTTGCTCAAAACCCCATCCAGCCTGGCCTTGAACACTTCCAGAAATGGGGCATCCATAGCTTCACCAAACAACCTGTTCCAGTGTCTCTCCACCCTCATAGTAATGAATTTTTTACTCACGTGTAATCTAAAGAATAAGGCAAGATGCCTTGGCTGCTGGAGTGTTGGTCCTTGCTTTCAGAGTTTAAAATTATATCTGGCCTGTGAAAATGGGCAAACGAGGGAGAGAGGGTATCTTTGCTCTCTTGCTTCTGGATTTTGTATCAGTGACATAAGAGGAGTGCCATTTGTAAACATTTCAATGTGCAGTAAAAGGTCATCTTACCAAGCAGGTATTTCAGTAAGGGTCATTTCCAGTCAAAAACTGGGTTAATTAAAAGGTATCAAATAGCTGAGGCTGGTCTGTTCACACTCCTCTGTGGTAGGGCAAGTGCAGTGTTCACAGTTCTAAAATAAAACTGGCTGTTGACTGAAATAACCCTTGATGACTACTTCCTTCACTGTAGGCAGTTGTCTGCAGGTGAAATAACACTGGGGAGACAATCTACATTGTCCTTACTGACATGAAGTATAAACCTGGGTCTAATCCCTCTCCTCCTGTGCTAGTGTCTAGAAGGATCGCTTGCCTCATTTGTCTTGGGGCTTGTGCTGCCTTCTCTCCTGGCAAAGAGAAGTCCTCAGTTTATAAAACAGTAAATAGCCCAGAGACCCCTGGCATGTCTCAATAGTCAGAAGTCTGGAGTGGGATGGGGTCTGCACTTGTTTTGTTGTTGTGGGCTGTGGTTGGTATCGCTAAGAAGAGCTGTCAAAACTTGAGTGGAAATCTTGAGTTGCTTTATCTTCTGAGGCAAGGGACGTAACAGGACGCTAAGAGAGAAACTGTAGCAGTTTTGGCTATCCTAGCGCCTGCGTATGTTCCTCTTAATATGTATTGATTGACCTTGTCCTGGCTTGAAAGGAGCAGGGATGCATAGCTGTGGGGCAAGTTTCTTGTCCAAGGTTTTCCCCTCCACCCATAATTAGTTTTACCTTCTGCTTAGTAAAAGATGCTACATTTGAGCTGAATGTGAAGTCAAAGACCTGATACTTGGCTCCAACATGACAAGGGTTGGCTGCATTCTCTCTAGTGTAGGCGGGGAATGTCCTGCTCAGCACTTGGTAGCATCTTCTTCCCTCTGTGAACTGCTGCTTCTTTCTTGCCTGAGTTCAGTTCTAGTTACTGCTGCAGGTGTTTTGACGTGCCAGGAGTATCAGAGGCTGAATCACTCAGAACTGTTACTGTTACAGGGCAGCTGTCTTGTTGCCTCCAACTGTAGTTGGATGGAAATAAGAACAACAAAGAGTTTTGCAGTACCTGTATAAAGTATGTGAGAGAGACTTTGTCACTTTTTCTACTTTTTCCCCTAAATATACTAATGCTTCTGACATCTCTCAGGATTGAAGCTCAGATACTTGTAATACATTTTAAAGACTAAAGTTGCTAAAGACTCAGTGTGATACTAGGAAGTAGATTAGTATTGAATTCCTAAGGGACTGAGTTCTCACATAAAGATGTGATGAGAGTTTACCTGGAATTTAAGAGCTTGTCTCAAGATATTAACCTAGTGGATTTTTTTCCCCCTCAAGGCTTGATTTGCTAACAGAAAATTCCTAAACCTTTGTACTTTACTTTTAGCGCTTATCTGTTGCTATTGTTTGCCCTCCCTTTCTGTTCTAGGGTTCCTTGGAAATAACACAGAGTTTGGAAGATGATCCTCTACTGGACGCACCACTCATTTCGTCTCATACATTGCATTCCCAGCTGAGGCCAAGATTTCATGCTATCCCAGCAGTTCTCCTTGCCAATTTCCTGTTGCTAATACATGTAAGTTTAAGAAGCACGATTTCCTGAAAAAGATTTGCTCTCTTCTGAATCCTTACTGTTTGTGTGACAGAATTCTGATGACATGACAGGGAATTGCATACTGCTCTTCCAAACCAGTGAGGTCCCCTTTGCTAATGAATGTTGGTAGTGTATATGCTATCGGATACTTGCTGCCTTCTCCTTCTGGTTGTTGGCTCTGTGACACATCTTGTTAGGAGCATTTTAAATCGTAGTTCTTCTATGCTGTTGGAAATGTACTTTAAAAATAATATTACTGCTGTAGAAGTGCTATACCAGTTATAGAGGGCTGAGATAATTTTGATGCCATGCCTTCTGATAGCAAACTTAGTTTCAGAGAGAAGAAGGTAACTAAACAAGTAACACTGGTCTTGCTTAGGGGGTGTTGCATGGTAGTGGATGGAGAAAGAAATTAATCCAAATGCTACTTCCTGCTCTCACTTCTGGAGGTTAAGAGCAAAAAGCATGAATACTGAACAGTATCTAGGCATTTATGGGGGCTGGTAGACAGAAGCAGAGAGAGTCCTGCCTAGTAGTGAGTTTGTCCTTGATAAGCTGAAGAGGCTTGTCGTTGCTTGTGAGTGTGTGGCAACCAGATATGAAGAGGGAAGGCTGAAGAGCTCTAAGCCTAAGATCTGACTGAAATGGCACTTTCATGTCTCTTAGGGACAAGGGTTAGCAGTGGAACTGGTAGTGTTAAGTAAATGGTGGACTTGGTGATTTTAAGGGTCTTTTCCAATCTAGATTCTATGATTCTATAGTACCAGTGACACAAGCTGTTTTAGAGCTTCATTTGATCTCAAACAAAAAATACTGTGCCCAGTGCTCTTGAAAACATGCTCTCTGCTAGGACATTAAAGGCACAAAGGCCTCTATGTGGGCAGCTGCAGAAAGTTGTTCAATATGCTTTAGCCTTTTAATATTTGGAGTAGATGTTTTGTGGGCCTTGTAGTAGTATCAAGAAATGCCCCTCTGGCTTTCAAGCAGATTTAAGAAAGACTTCTACTGTTCTGCTGAGTAGACTACCAAAATTCCCTATGAAAAGCATGTATCCAGCTTTATTCCCTTCCCCTACCAGAAGAACTTTGTGCCATTCCATTATAGAAGGCACTTGAAGTCTGCTGTTGGTAATAGAGCAGTGAATATTTTCCTGCCAAGCCTTGGGGCTTTGCTATCTACTGCTATAATGGATGCAGCCAAATTTCAGTCACCAGATCCTAGGAAACCGCTGCCAATTCTCCCCCCATCTTTTTCTCTCTCCTGCAAATGGAGGGAACTGTGGGTAGGTGAAGAGGGAAAACTTCTGTGGCCTCTGTCTACACACATTTTCACAGGTTAAATCTTGCTGCTGTTGCTGAACCTGCTTCAGTGACTAGTTGGTCTTTGGAGTAAAATGGAGAAGTATCCTTTTCTGTGGGCAAAATAGCATTATAATTGCTACCCCAAGTGGCACTGTCTCTCTCACTGAAAAGATGGATGGGGAAAACAAGCTTATTGGATTTCTATCCCCTATGCTTCTGCAAATGTGCATTAATCTTGTGGAATGTGGAGAGAGGCCAGGTTAGCTTCTGATGCACAGCCTGCCAAAGGGGTGAATGTCCTGGAGAAGCTAAGCCACCATAGTATTATGCAGTAGAGCTGTAACGCATCTCTAAAGCAATTTGTGTATAACTTGGAATGTTTCTTCTCCACCTCCCTGTGCCAAGAAATGGAGTTAGGTAGCAAAATACCTACTGTGGTGCAGCTGCCTAGTTACATACAGTTCTGGAACGTATGTGTAGGATATGCTGGAGTGTGGTGGGACTGGGTTTTTAAGTGCCTTTCCATTTGCCAAGCCTTGCATTTCTGAAGGCTTCTCATCAGGAGGCTGGAGAGAATGGGAAGTGTACAGGCTAGAAATACTTTTTTTTATATTAATCCTGTCTTTCCTTAATCTTCTGTGTGTGCACATACACAAAATTGAACTTAAATACTAGTCTTTATAAGAATAACTTTTTGTATGTAAAAATATGTGCGGGGTGAAACACCTGCTATTGAACTGCCCAACAATGCAAGCAAAACATATTTAATAAATACCATTCTAAATGCCAGCTTCCTGTTTCCTCTTGTATACGCTGCTGTAGTAGTTTAGTAGAGATGCAATGCTAGGCCATTCCTGCTTGCATCAGTTTAATATAACCATTTTCTGTACTGATGTGCATTCCTAACACCTGGAAGGAGTGGAACTAAATGTGTCACTATTATAAAATGGCAAACCAAACAGCACACAGATCAAATAAAATAGCTGAATTGTTCTTAGCTTTGTAAGAAAAGGAGGTAGTAAAATAACAGATTAAACAAATGATAAACCTTCCTCTTGTTTAACTACTTAATCTAGCTACTTAACTTATCTCAAGATAATATGGTATTTAATTTGTATTTGAAGTAATGGTTTTATGGATAATGTGGAGTACACTTCTATTTTGGCTTGGGTTTTTTTTCCTTCCACCTATCTACCCTATCTACATCCTCTGTAATGTCTCTTTTAGGTATTGACAGTTGTGTGAAAATGATTCACCTCTCTTCCTCCCTCCCCAATTACCTAACTCTGGTCACAACCAAAGCAAGCTAAGGGCTGTTTGTCTCGAGAGTAATTAAGTGGTTCTGAAAAGAGTGTTGATTGAGAAAGTACAAAAATAGGAAATATAAATCCAAGAGCGTGGAAAGGGGGTGGTGTAATCTTAAATATTCATAGAATTAAGTATGGAAACAAAGACAGCAAATGAAAATTGGGTACTTTCCTCCATCTTCAGTTCTGATGTAGCGTTTCTGTCAGTTATGACATGTAGAACATCTGACACTTTTTTTTTTAAGCTGAGTGTAACTCATTTGCAGCCTTGAGGCAAATTGATTTTTAATGTTTCATCTATAGAAGCTCTCAATTTACTTTGGTATTGGTGGGAGTTGTTTTTCTTTACAGTTCTGTTTTTAAAATATTCCTGTTCCGTAGAATGAACCAGGATGAGAAAGTATAATATTGTTCTTGTTCACTGAATGAACACAGTAGAGAAAATATTTTCTGTGAAAAGACTCTAAATATTAAGAAAGCCCTGTGTGTATACATATACCGCAGGTAAAATACATCTACAGCATTGCTTTCTAATTGGCCAAAAGATTGCTGATGCTCACTGCTGATGCTGAAAACTTAGAGAGGAGTCTGGAAGACAGGAAAAGTTACAGCATAATGGCAGTAGTCTGAAAGGATAAGTATATATACGATCTGACTATGTATGCAGTCTGACTGACAATCTGTCTGGTCATTCTGACATAAGTAAAAAGGTAAAATGGAAAAATCTGATGGTAAATATACTAAAGAATTATTACCAATTGGCAAAGATGCCTACCCAGTGTTAATAATTCACTTTAAGTTACTATGATGAGTCACATTTCTAATGTCAACCTGGAGATGATCTTCCATGGCTGTAGTAAAAGGTTGATTTTTCACTTAGGAAATGTCAATTTAAGGAAACATGTACTGTACTAATAAGATAAGAGCCTGTCTCACAGAGCAGCATTAAGTGTAATTGAATGAGTCTAAAAAGATGTGATTTCTCTTTTATAGGAGCATAAATCAATGTGTCCTTAAAGTAAAAAGGCATAGTAAGGGGGGGTCCAGAGATGAAATAAATTCACTCTGAAGACTCGAGGAATGGTGAAAATGATTTAGTAGAAATTCTGGGAAGAGTGACAATTACCAGCTCTGTTCTGCTGGAGACTGGTTGCCCTCCTGGAAGTCAATCTTACTACTTAGCAATTTCAGTCATCTGTATGTTTTTAGAGTGACATGTAGTGCTTGTAGCAAGTGTCTAATGTTTCATATGTTACCTCAACTTGAATAAAATCAATTCAGAAAGTAATGCAAAATGAATAAACTACATAATCCTGGGTTTGTGTTTTAGGTTTTTTTCATATATATATATATTTACAGCTAAATGTTGACTTTAAAGATTTTTCTCTCTTCCTTTCTCTTCCAGGTTGCTTTTGTTGTTCTAGCATTTTTAGCAGCTATGTTTTGTTCTTACCCCAATCCAAACCAAGATAAGTGCCCTGGAAACTACACTCACCCACTTAAAGTGCAGACTGTCATAATAATTGCAAAAGTAGTTCTGTGGGTTCTGCATGTCTTTTTTGAACGATATGTCCAGCACCACCACAGCAGAGTCAGAAGAAGAGGTTACTTCTCCATATACCGATCAACAAGGCATCTAAAAAGGCTTCCACTGCTGATACACGCCACAGGTTAAGTGACCTTGGGTTTTTTTCTGTCTAAAGTTTTAAATAAAAGTAATAAAAGACTGAACAGTTTGTATATAATTGTGTATTATATATTATGAACTTTTAAAAACCCGCCTATGAGCATTTACAAATTATATTTTAGTCAGATGAACCTCTGGACTGATCTTTCTTGTCTGCCAGATTCCAGTTGTAGGGAACTGTTTGTAGTGCAAAAATGCTTGTGAGTGTGAGGTTGAGTAAAACATTTAGTCATTAGCATTTAGTCTTCAGCCATAAAGTATTCAGTCAGCAGGGTCTGTGACTGCTAGTGATCTTGATTGCATATTCATTTGTCTGGGTGGCTATGTGGTAAGACTGCTAGTCCTTCCAGGAAGTGTGCTGCTCTTCTCTTTTCAAGCTCAGCATTTCACATAGAAACAGATGAATTGCCTGTTGCTCAGCTGAATTCAGTGAAAATAACCAATTTTCTGATCTTCGTTTGGTTCTGTAACATTCAGCTCTATTCCTGATTGCCTTTTTCTACTTTGTGCAGACTAAAGGTGGCATGTAGGAGTGATTTAACTCTGTATTTTTAAAGTTACATCACTGGTAAGTTTAGCTGTAATGTGTTGGTGCAATTAACTGGTGAAGCCTTTCTACAAATCACTTCCAAAGATTTAATCCATCTAACTTAAGGGTTTTTTTCTGACAAATAGCAGTGGAAAAGGGCAGAGTGATGCCTTTTAGAGTATTTTTGCCTCCAATAAAGAGCTAGTCAGCTTGATATATGTGCAACACTTCAGGCTCTGGCCACTAGATAGAGCTCTGAAGATGTAGAAATGTTTGGAGTGCAGTGACAAAAGCAGGCTGCAGGAGGCTTAATGATGTAAAAGGACTATTTCTTCCTGGTGCAGTGCACTCTGCAATACTTAGCGCTGTTTTCAGTCTTAGATGGAGCCCACTTCTCCCCTACTAGACAAACTTGGGGCATTTGTGAATGTGCAGGTGCAATCAGGTGTGTGCTGTAGAATTTCGATCATCTGTTGTTCAGAAGGTAGTTCTTCCATTACTGCAAGCTTCCTGCCACGGTAATGACTGCTGATACCACTTCCTTCACTTGACTGACACAGTAGGAAAGAGAACTGCACAGTTCCCTAGCTACATTAATGGTCTTTATAAATTTAGTCCTTTATCCAGACACTGGTTACAACATTTTTACAGGAAGGAAGAGAACACTTCACCCTTGGTATTGGAAAAGAGGGTGTATAAAGAAATAAAAATGCTTTTTAGGTCTGTAACTCAGTATTTTTTCTCCTTGACTAATTGTATTCATTTCAATTAAGCCTTCAGTAATGTTCACGTATTAAGATAATAGCTGGGCAAGTGGATGCCTATGCAAGTAGGCTTTGAAAGGAAGATGTTTAGGTTTTTTTACTCTTTTAGCCTCATTTAAATGTATTTTAAATCCACTACTTAAAGGAAAATACTCCCTTATTTTCAGCTGACTGATGTGATCTCTCATGAATTGAAAGGATGGGTAAGATGGATAGCATCAACAAAGCCAGAAACTGTTTAAGCCCCTGTACCTGTTTTAGGTATTTCTAGTGTGTTTCTTTGACTCTTGTTTTTTAAGTCAGAATAATCCATAAGAAAACTTATCGTTATCTACCATTACAGTCATACGCTGAAATGAAACTTCATTTTGCTACCAGCAGGTATAAGTTTGCATGTTAAGAAAATTAGCTGAAGGGGCAAGTATGGTATGAAATGGAAAAGCATTATGAAATGTCGCAGCCTAATGCAGATACTGACGATGAGAAAGTATTATTTTATTTTTAATAGCTAATAAAAGTAGCAAATCTGTAAAATATAACATTTGTTTTCCAGGTAATACAGCTCTGCTCTTGATTCTGTCAGTGCAGCATTCCTTTCCTGATCGAAGTAAAGTGTACCTGTATCTTATCCTGGGAGTCCTGAGCCTGGAGATGATTAGTTCCCTGACATGCTTAGTGATTTACACAGGTGAGACAGGCAAGCTTTGCCTTCTTGTGTGAGGTTCATCATAGCTGTTTTGTTTGCCCTCACAGTAGTTCACTTGGGGTACCCCAAGGCATTTAGCTGCCATTATAAATACAGAACGATTCTGTGCTTGTAGAAGGAGAACTAAGGCAAATCCAAAACAAATTGGGAAAGGTTGTCAGGCTTGATTTGGTTCCAAGGACTGCTAAATGAAAGCTCCATGTTATCTCAAAGCTGTTAATCCAGTGAAGTGGCAATAAATGCCTAATTGTTTCAAAAAGTGTCCTGTGAACAGGTTTGTCTGTTTATCAGTGTTTCTCAAGTGCATGCACCACAAACTGTGAAGCAGTAAGAGCTGGCTGGCTTGGTCAGAACTACCTTTGGGATTTACATGTGGGGTTTGCATACCTGATCTTGTGACTGTGCATTATCCAACCTCTTCCTCTTTCCCTTGTCCCACTCCAAAGGCTTCAGTTTCTCTTTGACACTAAAATGAAAAATTCCTTCTAATGAATATTTAAAAGAAGCATGGGTTTTGGAAGCTGTGATTATATCAAAACACAGTACTTCTTTATAAAACTGTGAGGCTTTGCTTTGCACTGTCACTGCTGGTTTGTAAGGTTGTCTGCTTTAGGTTTGGTGTAACTTGATATGACGGCTTGATAAAACACTTGCCTTTAAACTTCGCAAAAATATCTAAAATGCTGATAAATAAATGCTTAAAAGAAAACTTTGGTATGTTCGTAGTAATGCAATGGCACACAGAATAATACTGCCAAGTAGCTTGTTCATCTAGGAAATAAAATTTATTCTTGACTCTCCTGCAACAGCATCAAAAATGCACCAAGAAATAAGGTCTCAGCCCTAATCTATGTCCTTGTCTTACAAGTGTGCAGAGGCCTGAATGCTGCAGGCTTGTCAGGCTTTCCCCTGAATGGCCCAGCATGGCTCAAGTAGACTGACTGTCCTCTGAAAGAATAGGCAGTGATGAGGGAGTTCAGTCATGGCAGTCCTAGAAAACTATTCCAGGAATGCTGGAGATCATCCCTTCTTTGCATACGCATACTTACTTTCCTGGGAAACTCGGGAAATAAGAGATAAATTGTAAAACTTTAATAGAATGTCGGGAATTCCAGAGAAATGCTATTTCTAGCCCTGAGGCCTGCTGGAGCTCGAAGAGCTACATTGTGTATCTCTTACCTTGACCACAAAGGATAAGTGCAAGAAAGATGACCTTCACAGTAGTAAGGTCTGAGCCTGTACTTCTGTAAGAACTCTCAAACTATTTTTCCACTTATTTGTCACCAAAAGTGTATTGATCCCGACTTGTACTGTGCCAATTCCTGTGACCTTCAAATTCATTAACCAGTGTACACAAGGAAGTTGTGGGGTGCAGTGTTGTGCTTTCCAGCGAAAAGAGGCTTGAAGAAGGGTCCAGTGAATCCTGGAACTAAGGGGAAGAGTTGCATTGCTAGGAAGGAGTAAGGCAATGTCTTTTAGCAACAGCTACCTTATCTCCTGAGCAGCCCCAAATCAACATATAATTCATTCTCTAAAGCTTGGTGTACAAAACTAGGGTTAGTTTTTATGTGACTTTACACCTGCTGCAAGATGAAGACCTCCAGTCACCCTAGGTTGCTTTTTCCAGCGAGTAGTGTAATCTGTTTTCTTGTTTTCCATCCCAATGCTTGTTGCGGTAAGCTGAGAGACTGCTTGTTTGTCTGTCTTGTCTGTAGTGGTGGGTTTTAAGATTTTTCAATGTTTTAATAGCAACTTAAGGCTGTACTGAGGCAAAACAAATGTATTTGGCTACTTTTGAAAATACTCTGGCAATCTGTAGTAATAATGACATTCAGATGGATTTTTCTCTCAGAGCAGAGTATATGACTGGATGGAAGCATGAAGCTTCTTTAATGGGATAGTTTTAAGGGCAGCCCTCTGCAGAGGTTTAGAATTCCCCTCTTCAAGGCAAGCACTTAGCAGATACTGCTAAGATAGTATCAGCTGAGCAACAATGGGGAGACTAAGGTAAATTTACACTAAAAACTACTGACCCACCCTTTTTTGTATTAGCATGTTACTCCTAAGTTTTGGAGAGAAGGCAGCACCAGTTCACACATTGTTTCTTCACAATGAAATAATTATTTAACTGTTAGAATAAGACATAAATGCTTGTCTGTAGAAGGTTCATGTACCTGACTTACTTTCTGTTAAATAATTCTGTCTCACAAATCTGTAATACTTGATTGTAATTCTAGATACTTCCTTTTGCTTGTTGGAGCTGTTTATGAATTGCATGATAGCCAATGTCCTGCGAAGGACTACTGCCTTCCTTAAAATTATCTCCATGCAGCAGTGTGTGTATATAGCTGTAGGATGCAGAGGCAGAGATTCAGAAATCTACAAGGAATTGCTGTGATTGACCTATAATAGACTTGACATATATAAATCGTTAAAGTGAGGTAAAAGTGCATGGAATGAAGTATGATACAGACAGCTCTAAATGTCAGCTTACTATTCTAAGTTTTTTACTGCTAGGATAGGGAGTAAAGCTTTAAAAGACTTACTAAATATATGTATTTAATTACTTTCTCACATACTTCTAATATCACTTGAATAAAAGACCAACATTCCCACAAACAACACATGTTGAGAATTCCACATCCATTCCTTTGTGGTTTTATTTGTAGAGAAATACCATCATAGAAATAACTAACCTTTGAGCCTAACTCGTGGTTAACCTCTGGAGGGTCTTGGCATTGTTTTAGCAGGGTGGCCTGTAATAAACCCCATAATTGTACTGACTTGTAAGGACAGTCCTCCTCTGCAGTAGTGTGGATTTCTCACAGAGCTGGACTGTAATGTTTTTCGTGGCCTTAGATGTATTGTTTCACAAACAGCCCTAACTGCAGAGTCCCGAATGCATACTCTGGATATTTTGATATTTTGTCTGAATCAGGATCTGACATTGAATGGCTTTAAATATTTTCAGCTTCCTTTTCGAAATAATGCAGAGGGTGCCTACAACTTTTCCCACCCATCCCCATTCTACATCTGTTAAATTTAGCCTTAAGTTTCATTCACAGGTGCCCAGGAATGACTTCTGGGTTTGACAGCCAAGACTGCTAGGTTCACAATGGCTTTCTGTAGCAAGTCTGCCCTAGTCTGAGCAGGCAAATAAGCTGCGGCTTCATTGCAGCTAATCTAGTTAAACTAGTATTTATTGAAGAGCTTAAGCTAGAAGTTCTGAGCCAGCTACCAGTACAACACTTCTCACAAATTTTTATTGCATGTTGCTGAATTTATGGCCTGAATTTGGAGACTGAATCTTGATACCCTGCAAAAGGCAACTAAGATTTCACCCTCTTTTAGGTGGCAGGTTAAACTTTGCAGATGTTAAGCAGCATGTTCAAGCTTCCCCATTCAGGTCTTCTAAGCAGCAGGACTGAGGGGAATAAAAGAAGCAAACCAATGAATACATCAGCTTGCCAAACTATCGCTGACTTGTAATCAAAGCAATTCCAGAAATGAGTAGAAATAGATTCTGCTTTTGCTCTCCCTCTTTCCCATTCCTCAGATTCCTTTATTGTCTTTCCATCTCCTATGCTAAGGTCATCTTGGGATCATCTGCTACAGATTTTTATAACTTAGACTTTGATGTGAAGGCTTTTTTTTTTTTTCCACTTTCCAACTAATTTATAAAGCTTTCTTGCAGTGAAAATAAGCAACTTCAATCGTGCCAAGCCAAGACCTGACATAATTGAAGAAGAAAAGATGTATGCCTACCCTAGTCACATTACCTCAGAAGTTGGCTTCAGGTAAGAATTCTGTATTCATTTTGTGCCATGTTCAGCCATGGTATATAGGCACCACTAATGTAATTGCATGATTTCCTGTACACTTCCATATAATCGTAAACCTGTCAGCTCACCCAGAGGTGGGAATAACAGTTTGAAGGAAACTCTATGCATAAGCCTCCCATTTTAGATGCACAGATGAGATGCAGCAGTCTTGTGCTTTCTACATAGTAAATGACAATTTACTATCATACAGAAATTCTCAAACATAGGAGTGGAGGTGATTTGACCATTTATGACTGCTTACGTGAATCTTTAATATAAATAACTGTGCTTAATCTGGTTTAGTTAATTTTATATGGTGTTTGAGGGAAGATACCGTTGTCTTACCCTGTTACTTAAAAGTAGGCCTACAGAAGCCTAGCTGCTTCAGCCAGTTTTTTTCAGGGAAGGAAATATATTGTGATAGGCAATATATAGTTGATAGGCAAAGAAGAAAACTTTGTAGCTTTGTTCTGTACCAGCAGTTGGACATGAGATTCTAGCAATGGATTTGGAATGCATTTTGAGTTTGGGAAGGAACTTTTAATGTGTGGAGGGCACTTAAGGAGTAAGAAAGGTCTCAATGAGAGTGGAAGCTGTCCAATAGTAACTGAAATTGTCCCAGGCCCTGAGACTTATTGTTTGCTTGTTCTTTGTGTACCTTCCAACTGCTCAAACTTTTTCCAGTTGCTAAAATCGGTCTGGTATGACTTAAAAACTAGTAATTGAAAGTAACATGGAGTTCTGTATTAAAATTGAATTAGAGGTGTTCTAATATACTATGACTTGCTTCTGTATGTGCTGCCTTCATGAAAGGTTGACTAATGAGAGATGACTAATACTTTGGAACTTCCCTTGGTGTCACAAATGCAGCATGCACATGCTTTTATGGAACGTGGAAGTAGATGTCCAGGATACAGGAAGGATTTAGAGTTGTCTTGAATTTTGATACCATGTCTGACTTCCATTTTGATATGAAAACCATAGTGATTGCATGGTGGACCTCATTTCTTTCTCATTCATCTTCTCCCCTGAGAAATTCTCAAATGCCCAGGGAATGCGTCTGCAACAATGACCAGCTGAGGAAAAGACTCTGCTTATTTTTGATTAAAGAGTGCAAACTTCCTGTGAGAACTGATTGCAAAACCGTTATTTTAATTTAGCTCTATACAACTCTGACTCTCTTTCCCTTGAGAGTTAAAGTCTATTGAAAAGTGAATCCTGTCAGCCCTTCAGCTGACCTTGTTATAAGAATGTTTTTTGAATATCATGACCTCTGCAACCTAAGCTACTGATCAGGAGCCTTAAGTTGGTAGTGCACATTACTGGTTAAGGTTGCAAGTTTTCTGTTTACAAAACTTGTGTTCTTTAGTTTTCCCAGTTTAACTACAGTAGATTTTTAATTGGACCTAAGCTTTTTTCCATTCAATGACCTTCTCAGCACTTTCTAAGAACTATGAAATGGGCAGTGTTCCCCCATAAAATGCTGTAAGCCTGAGGAACAACTTTTTCAGCTCTAAGATGCCCACAAGTGTGTCCTAAGAGGTCAGATTCCGAAGTCAGCTGAGAAGAAATAATATGTAAGGAAAGAGTAGACTACACTCAGGCATTGGTATTTCATCTTGCTGTATCTTAAAAATTCCTAATTAGGTTTGACAAGATTCTGTTCTTTTACAGAATTTTTTTTCCTCAATTAACTGGGCTTTATTTAAATGTTGCAGTGTTACTATCAGAGTTAAAATGAGGGTATCTGAAAGCTGGATGTATTTTAAGGGGGAGAGTAGTTGTACAAGAGGCTGTAGATCTGAAATAGCACAACTTTTGGTACTGATGCTGTCATATGTGACAGATTTTGCTGTATATAATAGCATATAGTTTATGCTACTCCAGGTTAATCAAGAGATTTGTCTTAAACATCTTATGATGTCCCACAGCTGAAGAGTAATACTATGCCTGCTCAAAACAAGCTTCCTAATGTGTGTGGGAAAGATTCCATGGCGCTTGCTACAGCTCTAGCATCTTGTCTGTCTTGGTTTGTTAAACAGTAAGATCCTCACTTTGTAACTGTCTAGCAGGAAATATGTAACTCAGTTGTGTATACATGGCATGAAATTCAGCTAAGTTTTCCTTCCTGCCTTCTCCTGCAAAATGGAGTTAAACATAAAACTGTTGTTAAAACTGGTGTTGTAGATTGCCTCTTCCCTCAAAAATTAGTTGATCCCAGCAAAAGTGAAACTAAATTAAACGGTTTGTGTTAATTAGCTCTGACATTTCACATGTTAGAAGACTGCTGTCACTTACTGAAACACATATTTACTTTTGTTACTTCAAGGGAAAACTCCAGTTTAGAAGAGATAGTTGAGAAGCAAGGAGATGTAATAGAGTATCTTCAGCGACACAATGCACTGCTCAGCAAGAGACTGTTGGCATTAACATCTCAGCAAATCAAAACTTAACAGCACTTGGAAAACTGCTGCTGGAGCTCTGGAGGGGAACATGAAGTGATATAATATCCAGACTGATTTGTGACTCTTCCTCAATCATCTTTCACATTTTGAAATAGAAGTTAAGCTGGAAGGGTAAGCTCTGCCTACACTATAAACCTGTTACAACTGGACACTCTGGCTCTCTTCAAATCATCATTTCTGGAAAAAAGTTCTGCAGCTTCAAGGATTTTTAGTTCCTCATAAGTTGAAGTTGGACCTCAGTTAATGGTTTAACTTTGCCCAGTTGTTGCTATTATTTTGTACTGCTGTGTAACCTTTAAGCGTCAGGCTACCAAAGTATTTTACATTTCTGGAATACAAATTTGTTGTCTAGAAAAATATGACTGCTAAGGGATGTATTTACAGTTTCTGTTGCTGAAGCTGAGGCTGGATGTGTTCTGTCACTGATTCCCTTTACTTCCAGGGATAGAGGTGGTGTACTTCAGTCATCCAGTACAGGTACTTGTTTTCTAGATGCATCTCCTTTTCTCCTTTGTCAAGAAAGTGAGGAAATTTGGCATTCAATTTAGGATTATAAAAAAGTGGTGGGTGTCCTATAACTGCAAATCTCACATGTAAGTTTGTGGTACAAAACCGTGCCATGATAAGCAATTGTTCCGAATTCTGGCTTTAAAACTCTAAGAGGGATCCTCAGGGCTGATGACTCTCCCATTACTAGGGGTTTGTGTTAGTAACAAGATTCCTACTCTGCCAACTGAACTAACAGCGCAAAAATACTTGAGCGTAAGCTTTTCCATTGATCTAGTAACTAACTTGTGTTGAATGCTTTTAAAGATGCTGTCAAAAATGCCTGTTACATACTTGCTCTTTACTTTGGCCCTTCAAAAAACATCAGCATCTTGATTCAAAAGCTGAAATGGTATATGTGGGGAAGTGGAAAACAGCAGAAGACAGCAAGGTATTTTAGAAGTTGAAGAAAAAAGAATTCTTGGTTTTAATTTATGGTGAATTAAGGCTGGTGAAAGAAACATTTTGTTCTGGGTACTATTTTGTCTACCAGTGTAGACAATTATTTTAGAAGCCAATACCTCTGTGGTGATAGGGTAATCACTAATCAAAACTGGGAAGAAGACTCTCAAGAGGAGTGGTCTTGTAGTTAAATATAAGAAAGGAAAATTAATTCATCCTACTTTGGTGTTATGGCACAAGTTTAAAAGTAATTAGACTATTTAGTGTGCAACAAATACGGGGGTTGTCTCATTCAAAAGACAACAATAAATTTTGGAGGTTTTGCTTCTATCCAACACTAGACTGTTCTCCTTAACTGTTGTTTTTTGAAAATGCAGCCAGAATTTTATAGTACATATGTAAGGAATAAAGTTATTTGTTTTTAGAACTCAGGTTTTGATGTGATTGTGTATGTCAATTTATATAATTTCTATGAAGAACAGTAAAATGTGACTGTGAAGTTCATGCACAATAAATGCAACCAGGGAAGAGTGTGAATTCTGTTATTTCTAAGCTCCATATACATCTGGTTCCAACAGGCAATCTGTGCAGATTTTTCTGTTATGCTGAAGTTCTCACCGCAGTGTTGGCACTTAAAACTAGCAAAAACTAGCCAAACAAGGATAGCTGTGCACTTGTTTTGAAACTTTAAGTTTAGTTTTATTCCCCTTTTTGGGTAATGTTTTTGTCCATCGTGCTTCAGACTTTCCCTGCTACTTGTGTTTCTTTCCAGCATACAGAAGTAGGCAGCATAGTGTAGTAGAACAGCTTTCCTTTGTTTTGAGGTTATTGCTCGAACCTCTCCTCTCTGAACCTCTCCTCTCCCCTCTCCGAACCTCTCCTCCTGCTCAGGGTAAACCTTGGATTAACCAGTAGTGTTGACTTCTGTGGAACACGGTAGCTGGAAAGAAAAGCAAGTGTGGCTTGCTATGTGCAAACATGCACATCTTCTGCTCTTTAAATGTTACCTTTCCTAAGTACACAAGTGACAACAAATGATAACTTTTAACAATCACCCACCCCTTGCCCCAGTTTTATATCTTTATCGTACTCCCAACTCTATCTTGTTTTCTTGGTATCTTTAAGATTTTCCTTTGGGCAGGGTCGAGGCTTTTCACATTTGTATGGGCTTCAAGCAGAGGCTGGTAATCTTTACTGCTCACCCTGAACACGTGAACTTCTGGCCACGGTAGAGCTACAGAGAACTGTCAAGTAGAAGCTGCTGGTGTGTGCGGCAGCCCCAAGCCCTTTGTCTGCACCAGGTGGTCCAGGGCCAGCCTTGTCCCCGTTTTGGAGGCAGAAACACTCCCCAGCCTCTCCAGGTTCCCCTGTGGTGCCTGCCCTGGTGCATGGCATGGCATTTCTGGGTGCTATGGGCCTGGGCGCCTGCCTCCCTCTGGCCACCACCCTGCCCGTGGCCGAGCTCGCTGGTCTGCAGAAGGTGGCTGCAGAGCTGCTCAGGGGGCCTGTGTGCAATCGGCTGCTTGAAATGCCCAGTGAACGGGGCGAATGGCTGCCGCTGTGCAAGGGAGATGAAGCTCAGCTGTGACCTTGCTGTGTCTGACATGCCACAGTGCTGAACTGAACAGAGTCCTGGTTCTGGTGCTGCTGCATCTTGCTTATTGGACACCTCCCTGCTGCTGCCAGGTTGGGTGCTGGGGTAGCCAGTGCCATCCATCCCCAGTGCTGCGGCCTGGGTGCCCATCCCTGCAGTGTCAGCACCTGCTCGTGGGCTGGACTGTACTGCCTGAAGTAAAACCCACGGAGTGCTGTGCACACAGTAAGCACCGCAGCATTGGGTGACAAGTTTCAGAGGGGAAAAAAGCACTGCTGTGTGAGCAAAGTGGTTTGCACGTGCTCTGCTGCAAGGCAGTGCTTTGCCAACCACCAACACAGCCCTGCTCAGGTGAGGTGTGGCAAACCTGTGACTCCTAACAGCTGAAATGATGCTCTTTATGTGACTACAGCTGCTGAAATGAATCAATATTTGCAGGTCTTGGTAAAATCTACTGGATTACAGCTGGAGCAGCAAGAAGATAATGAAAATGAAGGAATGTTTCCTAATATATGTTACAACTGTACCTTAAAATAAAAATTAAAATCATGTATTCTGTTATTTTATTCTCTTTTTTATGATTCGGTGCTACCCCAATAATTTTTATCTCTGTAGAAAACCAATATATATATATTTTTAGGTCTGAGAAAATAAGTATTTCATACCACCTAAGGAATATATTTGTGGTTGCCTGAAAAATGTTCACATTGTGCGGTTTTAATTTTTAGATGAAATGCTGAACTGTGCTAAATATTCTGTACACATGAAAGAAAAGATATGATAATCTCTTGTGAATGTACATCTTACATGAGGGAAAACTCTCGGTATTTCTGTTTTGTCTTTCTGAATTGCTCATTGTGGATATTCTATATAAACACTTCAGTATTTCACTTCGTGAGGAAAATCACTGGTTGTAAACGATTTTAACAGGATCTTCCTGCTTTAAGGTTCTACACTAACATAAAGTTAAGCAGGCTTGCTCTACTGGAAGTCATTCTTAATCTAAAAAACAAGGTTGCAGCAAGGACCAGAGATTTGGGCAGACAACAGTCTGAACAGGTAACTCGAGACATGGAAAAGCACCTTCAGCCTTGGAATGAGCTAGGCTTTTAGGCATTCTTTCTAACTAAAAGACATGTTGCCCTCTTTGTGCTGTTGGAGTTTCCCGCTTTGCACAAATATTTTGCAGCTGATCACTAGCAAGAAAGAGAAAGGGCACTAGAGTAGTGAGAGATTAGTAGGCTAATTGTATTTGTCTGATGAAAGTCAAACATTTGAAACTTATTTGCCATACTAATGTTTCTCCTGAGTGATGTCAATATAAATCTTATGTGACCCTTAGCAAAATTTGGCTTTGTGTAGACACTGAGGTATTTATAGCATATGTGTGTGGCGTAAGGGAAATATTTCCAGTCCTTATTCTCCTATAATTTCCGTTTTTCCATACTGGAAAGGGAAGAGGTGAATTGTTTATTATCCTTTGGGAACATGCTAAACTGCTGTTTCTCACCAAAGCATTCCATTTACCTCCGTTTCCTGCTGACCTGCTCTTACAGGACTTAATGAAATGTACTTTCAAATTAAATGTTCATTTTTCTGTTATTATAACTATGTACAAGACAAGGAGTTAATTCAAAGTTTTAGAAACTCATGTTTTGCCTTTCAAAACTTGAGGTCTTAATCTGTCTTGGGATCAAGTCTTGTTAGATTGCATCCATGCAAACATCAATTCTGACTTGGAGTAGACAGCAATTTGTACTTGCGCAAGCTTCCTTTAAGCACACACTTGTACATGCACAGGGAGAGCTCAGTCAGTTCAGCTGTTATAGCACCGTGTCCAAATGCTTCATGTTTATAGATGTGATCACACTGTTATCATGCAAAGCTGTTTCCACCACGAGCCTTATGTTATGCACGTCAAATGAAAACAGATAGTTTCAATAAAGTCAAAAGCAAATCTGACTTTAATCAGGTTTTTTTTAGAAAGACAGAAAATGTCAGGAAAACTTTTCCATGATTAACTATCATTTATTTGTGTCAGAAATTGAGTAAAAAATTTTTACACACTGATTCTATATGAATCCACAGGGAAAACAGGCAAGTTCTCAATTTCATTTAGATGCATTGCCTTTGACAGCTGAAGAATACTGATGTTGAGGAGTGTACATAGTTTATTTCAAATGAGGTATTATTTGAAATGCATACTATCTTTTTACAAAATATACAATCCACCAGCTAGTTGGTAAACATATCTATCAAAGTTCACAATCAATGCCTCTTTCAAAGCAGATTTTATGGTATCAGCATGCCTTTAAAGAACAGATATTTAGAATAATTTTGTAGACTGAAAATGGGCTTCCTAGGATGTTCCTTAATTTTTACTTCTGTGAAGGAACATGCATATGTAGCTTTCTGATAGATACATTATGTTTTTCTTACAAATTTATCAAAGTTAGTTGAATAATTATGGTTATATAAAATATCCAGTGCCACAATAGATCCATATACTCATTCATAAGATATAACTGTTAAATAGCTACTCTTCACTTTTCTTGCTTTCCCACACTCTTTACCTGTACTTCTAAACAGAGATAGCCAAGGATACATATCAAAGCCAAGTTAAATAAATAATTTAAAAAATATATATAAGTGGTAGAACACCTCTTTGGAAAACTGCTTTTTTTTCCCAAGATTCTAAAGGTTTATCTGCAGGACTGTTTGTTGGTTTATATAAGTTTGACCATCTTTTTATGATGGTTTTACACAACTCCAGAGCCGGGTCTGACGTTATAATTTAATTTTTTTTTCATGTAGAGAAATTTGTAACTCCTGGTAAACTCTGCCAGTATTAATTTGAGTAAGGTTTTAAGTTCTTAGAGATAAGGGGTTGCTGATTAGACACTGATTAGAAAGTTTCAGCTATCCAGTTTCTTTGATTGCTGTTCTTTCATTTATTATAAACTGTATGTTGTAGGAAAAGAATGGTAACACTGGATTTAAATCACGACACTTCTGATCTTTGATCATCTTTATATATTTTATAAAAAATGTTGACATTTCAAGTCTAGTGCAATGACTTAAAAATCTGGGTATGTTTTATTTTCAGGTTGGTTTGAGTTGTGCTAATGCGAGGGCTACCACATTTTCCTTCATATGTACGTATGTAATTTCTGCTGATATAAAAGGCAGATGTGAAGCATGTATTTTTAAGAACAAAACTCAGACTAAAAGCTCAATGTATTCTTGACCTCCGGTGCTGAAAAGAACAGCCTGTTTTCTGTTTGAAGTCCTCATTCATTGTAGTGCCACATTCAAATATCCCATTCATTTAAATTACAGGAATAGAGTGCTACGCAACACTCAGGCTGACCAAACAAAGGTTTCTTTTCAATGGTCTATTTTTATGCTCTATTTATAATACTGTAGTGGGTATTTTGGGTAAACTACTATTAAGGAAATAGCTCTGTAGTACTGAATTTTCAAGTATGTTTTAACTGTCTGGTTTGGCAGCCCAGTTTAAGAAAACAAATGATAGGCTTCGCAATAACAGCTCATTAGACAGGAGGATGGGCTTGACCTTAAGGCCTGGCTTGAGAGATCTGAGTTATCAGCTTTGCATGACCCTTGGCTAATCTCTTATCTCTGTGTGCTTCAATTCTCTAGCTATAGAATGGGGGATAACACTCTTTGCCTTCTTATATTGTAAACTTTTACTATGCTTACTATACATGAAGCCAGTAGGACCACTAGTGTGGTGCTGACTTTGGTACTATTACAGTAATGCATTCTATGTTGTTATTAAGGTAATTCCATAAGGATGTAATGTTAGATGTTAAAACACATGTATATATTATTAATATATAAAAGTATAAACAAAAAATGGACTTTCACAATTCCGGAGTCTGATACTATTTCATCCTAAACACTGCCCTTATACACAGCCTGAACTGAGTAGTCAACACCACTTCCAATTTCACTGTCTGAACGTTATATACCATCAAGAGTGCCCTGGGACAGATCCTTCCTTCTTACTGCCACTGGAGATCCAGCTCAGATACCTGATGTTTGATTTGATCTTTAACTTTCACTGCTCATTGTGAGAGCCAAATAATTTCCAGGGAATGATTCAGCCAGGTAAGTTCATGTACATTGCCCATCACCACCCTTCCCCCATCACCACTTTCTGGGGTATGAGACAGGGGCCTTTAGTCCAGGTCCAGTAGAATGTGACAGACAGGACTGCTGAAGATGGGACTGTGGTGGCTGTCAGGTCAGCTGTTGTTGATCTGGACTTTTGACAAACTTCTCTTATTGGTTTAACTGTTGCTCCTTTAAAACACTGAAAAGTCCAGTATGAAATTGCTGGGGGAAAAAAGAAGAAAAGGAGAGAAATATTAATGACAGATTTAGTAGTCTAAATCAGTCTTATACAAACCAGAATATATTATTTATGAAACATATGGATGAAATTTGGAGTAAAGTTTCTTAATTTGGAAATTTCAGCTACAAAGTTTGAGAGAAAAAAGACAAAAGCAAGAACGCTGATAATACAAAATTTTCTGCCTTTTTCTTGGTCCATTGTTTTGTGTGTGTGGAACTGATGAAATCAAATTCAATCTTGTCCTCATTTCAAATGTTGCGAGATGCTGCTATGCTCATTTTAGTTTCCAACCACTAGTTGAAATTCAGGCTTAAGGGTGCATCCTGTTGGCATCTGCAAATAGCTTTATCCATATGTACAACTCCACTGAGATCAATAAGATTACTCATGTGAGTCAAGTTACCCAGGCATGTAAATATTTGCTGAATTTGGACTAAAACTGGAAGGGAATGTAAACGTAGGTGGTAAATCCTACTTAAGATAAAGGATAGCGCCCACAGTGACTGAAGTTAAGAGAGTTAGTTCAGGTGCCTGTCTCCCCTTACGCCCTAGTCGAGGTTTACTGAGTTTTAAGCAGCTTTATAAAGCAGAAGGATGTTTAGCTAAATATCTACAAAATGCATTATGAATTAGTAAGTACACTGTTTTGTTTGGTCATTGACTTTTGTTACAAGAAATCAGCTCCCCAAGGAAAAGGAGGTAACACTGAAAATACCTTTTATCTTGATATTCTGTGGGGAAAGGAATTCCAGTGTAAGTGCACATGTTTAATGCAGCTACTGCAGTCTCAAGCAAAATGCATTCACTGTATGAGGCTTCAGAGCACATTACAGAAAACGTAGATGCTTTCGGCACAAACAGTCCCTAGATATGGGTGATGAATGGGAGGAAAGGGGGTTAAATATACTCTTCTTAGGAACTGAAGCAAATCAATAAGAATTGATTCAAGAAGTCACTGGGCCTAAATTCCTCTGATCATTCAGTCTCTGCCTGCTGAGTGAATTGATCCAATTGCTTATCTTTTTAGGTTTACGCTTAAACTGATGATGGAATATCATTAAATCTGTCTCTAGTTTAAATGTGGCAGTGAGGAGACATGGCATTCAGTACTAAAGCATCCTTCTGGCATGTCCTTCTTTTTACTTGCATCTCAATTCTGCCGCTCAATATGCAGCCCATCTGAGAGAAAATTTAAGATATGGCAATCTTTTTTTTCAACCTCACAAACTTGCCAGTTTATCATCCCATATGCACATTCCACGTGTTTATAGGCCAGCACTATACAGTGGTACTCTTTTGCATGGCTGTTTTGGGAGTGGTGTAGGCTCTTTTCTCCGAGGCGGTTTATGCACTGACAAGATTTTTGGTACAGAGCTGTTAAAAGTTTGACTTTAGTCCCCTTTTCACTGTTAACCACTTAGTAAATCGAAACATCTTGGCTCCAGAGTGCAGATTCTGCCGCCGTTTATTTAGAATGCTGTCATGCCTGGGGCTACAACATATTTTAATATATAATGAGTTTCAAAGATGCAAAACTACTGGCTGCATGTTTTATTCATTCTTAAATTGCAAAGAGCGCCTGGTTTCCTTTTGATGCCTACCCTATTAGCATATGCTACCTGTGTGCTTCTGCAGTCACTTAGTATTTGAATGTATATGCCCTCATCAGCTATAAAGCATTAATGTTTTGCACTTGTATAGCCTTTCATCCAGGGCGCTGAAAGTCTTTTGCTGACAATGATTAAGAATTACGGTCCCCTTTGAAGTGGGTAAATGCTTACTACCTTCATGTTACTGACGGGCAGAGCGAGGTGACTTCGCCCTGCATCCAACACGAGGGAAGTGTCAGCGCTTGCAGCCCCGGAGCATCCCCTGCAAGTGCCACTTTGTCCAGCCTTTACACTAATCCCACTCCTTGCCCCGCAGCTTTGCCAACAGCCTCGGAGGGCAGCGTTCGGCCCTTTTAGCGGGCTCGGTTGTTTCTCACCGCCTCACGAAGGCACTTGGCGGGGGTCTGGGGGTGGCCTGGAAGGCGGAGAAGGCGGCAGAGGCCGGCGGAACCCGCGCCCCAGCCCCGGGGCAGCGACCGCCCCGCCGTGCGCAGCTCCAAAGCTCCGTTTCCAAACCAAACGAGGGGAGCCCGGGTGCAACCACGCCTCGCGCACCGTTCCAAATCAGGTGCGAGTTCCCAAAGGTGCTCCCTGCGGGCAGCGCGCCGCGCCCGGCCCGGAGCGGCCCCGCGGGCCCGGCCCACACGCGCCGAGTTACCTGGCCACGCTCCGCCGGCGCTCAGGGGAAGGGCACCCTGGAGTGGAGCGGCATGCAGCGCCGGTGGGAGCAGCCGTGCCGGTGGAGCTTCCTGCGCAGGGCCAGGTTGGCTGCGGAGAGAGAGAGGGAGGGAGGGAGGGAGGGAAG